>JADRCC010555503.1:0-12994 GCA_019843855.1 Hylomyscus alleni | reverse complement strand
GAAGGAAGGAAGGAAGGAAGGAAGGAAGGAAGGAAGGAAGGAAGGAAAGAGAGAGAGAAAGAGAGAAGAAAGAAAGGCCCCAGCAAAAGATAGATGGGGCATGGGAACAAGCACTGAGTGCAGATTCCAGCTTTCTTATGGACAATGTCCAGCTTCTACATCAAGGCAAGACCGTCATCTCGTCAGGGACATCTGTTTAGTAAGCACATTCCCGGGTTGACCCAGGCTCAGAGAACCTGTGTCCTGAGTAAAGGTTTAGAAGAGACTCCCAGAAACTCCTAACATGCCACCAAGCTTTTAAAAATACTGGGTTCAAAGACACCTTCAAGGCCCTGTTAGAGTAGCTCGTGTCATCCTAAGGGCAGTCCAGACTGGACTTCACTGTGAGGGGCACAGTCTGTGCTGACCCGAGGCTTTACAGATCCCAGCTAAGATCCAGGCTTCCGAAATGCTGCAGGACGTGGGAACTGAAAAGAGGCAGTTTGGCCCTCAGAGTCATTAAGGAGGCTGTTCATAGAGTGACACTCCTCTTTTAATTTGTTTGTCTTTTCAATTGTGGAATTAAATCCAAGCTACGGGGCTCAACTATGCCCTGCCAGGGAAGCAGGAAGAAATCCATCAATGCCCATGAGTGACTGGCAGGTGTTGGCAAACCAAGAAGCTCTGAGAATGCCAGGAAGTTCTGAGGCTTGCTGTTTATGCAGAGAGACAGTATGGAACAAGGAAAGGGGCCTGATTTTACAAATCAAACAAACCAGGGTTCTAAGTCCAGCAGTATGATGAACCTGCTGTGTGTTCCACCTCTACCTTTTTCTAGAGAAAATTTCTAGATTATCGGGGCCCAATCAGGATGCAAGAGATAGATGATTCTTATGTTGGTTGAAGGTATTCTCCAGCCCCTTCAGTCTCACCTACACCTGCCTAGAGTCCTACTGCACCACAAACATGAAAGGCAGGGGTCTTCCTTGTCACTGCCCAGCCTAGCCATTGCCCAGCCTTTCCATGCTAATTTACCATCTTCGAAATGTCCCATGGAGGACCCGGTGGACCCTCATCTTAACACAAAAGACATCTCTTCTATTGGGATTGAATAACTTTCCATTTCAAAATTCTGTTTGCTAACATTATGAATTCCCAACCATCAGGAAAAAGAAAGGGTATTTAGCCAGCATCTGTCGCACTATTAAGAATTGCTAGCTGGCTTAAAGAAACACTATGAGTCCACCCAGATACCATGAGAGAAGAGATTAATTTTCAGCTCCCAAAACTGAACAGAAAAATCTATAAAGTGGTAGAAGCACTGTCCTTCCTCCCCCAGTGTATGTAAGAATGCATACACAGCACCTCCACCACCCCAACACCACTACTATCGCCACCATCAAAATCATCCTGGGCTGATGCATAATATGACATAGTCACACCTGCATCTCACATAGAGCATAAAGTGGCAGTCAAGAGCAGACTTGGCTGTGAGGTGCACAGTCTGTGCTGACCTCAGACCCTGGATCACGTGACATAATAAATGCTGCCAGAAATCCTTATATCAAATCATAGAAACAGGCACTTCCTTGGACAGATAGAATACTAGTGAAGGTCAAGTTGAATTGAGTGTCACTGCACTTGTTTTACAGAGGAGCAAGTCAGAAACATAAGAGGTGAGGCCAACAGAAGGGCTGGGCAGCTTCCGGATTATATCTGTCCAGCCCTGACACACATGTTACTTTCATGAAGTTACTTGCACCCATATCACAAAACCAAGTTTTTACAAAATTTAGACCTGGGAAGCAAGGTTGCTCCCTCTAGCCTGTGGCTGTCAACATTCAGCAAATAATAGAGTTGCTTGGGAATTTGTTAGCCAGCCAGGCAGCAGCCAAAATGTGCTTGGGATTAGCACTTCTGGAATCGTGCATGGCCAGGAGCTGCCTAGGGATCTTTTCACAATGTACATTTGGAATCAGTGAGGTTGGGGTAGGGCCAGGACTGTATATCTAACTAGCTCCCAGATGGGACCTGTTAGTCCAGGGACTACCCTCTTGAGTAGCAATGGGCTAGAATTAGCCAGCTGGTACTTGGAAGACCAGCCCTACTCTGGATATGTAATAACCTCTCTGAGTAACCTCTCTGCCTCAGAGCCTCAGATTCTTTATGTAGTCATACCTCCGTATAGATGAATTTTTACCTGCACAGATTCAACCAACTATGACAGATTATTTTTACTGCATCTTGACTGAATATTCAGACTTTTCATGTTATCATTCCCTGAAAAGTACAATAAAATAATCATTTACAGAGCATCACAGTGTAGGAAGAAATTCAGAAGTGGATAAGATCAGAGGTAAGAAGGACACAATATCTGCCCCAACACTGGAAGTAACTAGGACCAGCGGGGCCCAGGCACCCAGGAACTCCACTTGACCAGTGGCATGGGTTCCTTCCAGTCTGAGCATGTGCCCTGAGCAGACCTCATGTACGAACTCTGCAGGCAGTCCCACAACACCCAGAGGAAGATCCACTCTAACACATCCATGATCATAGGATCAGAGGTACCCAGAGCAGACCTTGGACACTAACTCTGAAGCCAGTCCCACAACACCCACAAGAAGCTCCACTCCCAGGCACTCTAACACAACCAGGATCACAGGATCCCAGGATCACAGGATCACAGGAGCTTGGTCACATCAGGGTCTCAGGATCCAAGAGGCAGCTTGACTCCCAGGAGCCCTGACACATCCAGGATCTCAGGATCACAGGATCCCAGAATCACCAGATCACAGATACAGCTGAGCTTGGAAGAGTACTGACAAAACCAGGATCACAATCAGATATAGCAAGGGCACGTAGCACTAGAGATAATCAGATGTTTGGAGGCAAGTATAAGAACATAAGCAAAAGAAACCAAGGTTACTTAGCATCATCAGAACCAAATTCTCACACCATAGCAAGTCCTGGATACACTATCACACTGGAAAAGCAAGAATTGGATCTAGAATCACTTCTCATAATGATGATAGAGGACTTTAACTGGGACATAAGTAACTCCCTTAAAGAAATATAGGGAAACACAGGTAAATAGATAGAAGCCTGTAAAGAGAAAACCAAAAAAAAATCCCTTAAAGAATGACAGGAAAACACAATCAAACAGATTATGAACAGGAAATGAACATAACCATCCAAGATCTAAAAATGGAAATAGAAACAATAAAGAAATCACAAAGGGAGACAACCCTGGAGTTAGAAAACCTAGGAAAGAGATCAGGAGTCATAGATACAAGCATAACCAACAGAATACAAGAGATAGAAAGAGTATCTCACATGCAGAATATACCATAGAAAACATTGACACAACAGTCAAAGAAAATGAAAAATAATAAAAACTCCTAATCCAAAACATCCAGGAAATCCAGGACACAATGAGAAGACCAAACCTAAGGATAGTAGATATAGAAAAGAGCGAAGATTCCCACTTAAAGGGCAAATAAATATCTTCAATGAAATTATAGAAGAAAACTTCCCTAACCTAAAGAAAGAGATGCCCATGAACATACAAGAAGCCTACAGAACTCCAAATAGACTAGACCAGAAAATGAATTCCTTCTGTCACATAATAGTCAAAACACCAAATGCACTAAACAAAGAAAGAATATTAAAAGCAGTAAGGGAAAAAAGTCTAGTAACATATAAAGGTAGATCTATCAGAATTATACCAGACTTCTCAACAGAGACTATGAAAGCTAGAAGATCCTAAGCAGATGTCATACAGACCCTAAGAGAACACAAATGCCAGCCCAGGCTACTATATCCAGCAAAACTCTCAATTACCATAGGTTGAGAAAACAAGATAATCCATGACAAAATGAAATTCACACAATATCTTTCCACAAATGCAGTCCTACAAAGGATAATAGATGGAAAACACCAACACAAGGAGGGAAACTACACCCTAGAAAAAAGCAGGAAATCTTTCAACAAACACAAAAGAAGATAGCCACACAAACATAATTCCACCCCTAACAACAAAAATAATAGGAAGTAACAATCACTATTCCTTAATATCTCTTAACATCAATGGACTCAATTACCCAATAAAAAGACATAGACTAACAGACTGGATGCATGAATAGGATCCAGTATCTTGCTGAATACAGGAAACACACCTCAGTAACAGAGACAGACATTACTTCAGAGTGAAAAGTTGGAAAACAATTTTCCAAGCAAATGTTCCCAAGAAACAAGCTGGGACAATTTATTCTAATATTGAATAAAATCAACTTTCAACCTAAAGTTATCAAAAAAGATAAGGAAGCACACTTCATACTCATCAAAGAAAAAAAATCTACCAAGATGACCTCTCAATTCTGAACATCTATGCTCCAAATGCAAGGACACATTCATAAAAGAAACTTCACTGAAGCTCAAAGCATACATTGCACTTCACTGAATAATATGGGAGACTTCGACATCCAACTCTCAGCAATGGACAGATCATGGAAACAGAAACTAAACAGAGACACAGTGAAACTAACAGAAGTTGTGAACCAAATGGATCTAACAGATATTTATAGAATATTTCATCCTAAAGCAAAAGAATATACTTTTTCTGAGCACCTCATCGTACCTTCTCCAAAATTGACCATATAATTGGTCACAAAACAGGCCTCAACAGATACAAGAAGAATTAAATAATCCCATACACCCTATCAGATCACCACAGACTAAGACTAGTCTTAAATAGCAACAAAAACAACGGAAAGCACACATACACGTGGAAACTGAACAACTCTTTACTCAATGACAACTTGGTCAAGGAAGAAATAAAAAAAAAAGTAATTAAGGGCTTTTTAGAATTTAATGGAAATAAAGACACATCATACCAAAACTTATGGGACACAATGAAGCAGTGGTAAGAGGAAAACTTATAGCTCTAAGTGCCTCCAAAAAGAAGAAACTGGAGAGAGCTTACACTACCAGCTTGACAGCACACCTGAAAGCTCTAGGATAAAAAGAAGCAAATAGACCCAAGAGTAGTAGAAGGCAGGAAATAATCAGACTCAGGGCTGAAATCAACCAAATAGAAACAAAAAAATTATACAAAGAACCAACAAAACCAGGAGCTGGTTCTTTAAGAAAATCAACAAGATAGATAAACCCTTAACCAGACTAACCAGAGGACACAGAGACAGTATCAAAATTAATAAAATCAGAAATGAAAAGGGAGAGGTAACAACAGACCATATCTGCTTATTGAATATTAAGTTGAAAATATTAAAATCATGTTCTACATACAAACAAAAAAAAGAAATTCAGAAGTAACTTCTGCACATGGAAGGATTGTACAGGATCTATGCACAGTTCTGCTATATTAAAACAAGGACTTATGCAACCTCAGAATTCAGTATCCACAATCCTGCAATCAAGCCCCCACTAGTAGCAAGGAACTCCTATGGATAAACTTATATCAGGGTACTACCTCATGATGCTGTTTTTGGAATTCTATGAGATGATTTTCTAAGTCCCTGAGTACAGCACCTGGTGGTAGAGGACCTTCAATCAAGGTCCTTTATTATTATTATTATTGTTATTGTTATTATTATTATTATCATTATCATTATCATCATCATCATCATCATGGAATCATGTGGCACATCATAAATGTCTAATAATGAGAACAAGGGTCTATTTCGAGCTCCCTTTAGAATAAAGGTGAGCACTAGCCATAGCATAGAGCTTACACTAGTGGGGTGCAGATCTGTGGATATTTCTGTTTCAGCTATCAATGCTAACTTAGCACTTAAAACAGCTTCCACTTATAGCACCTATAACTCCAGAGCTGACTGCTCATCTTCTGCTCTCAATGTTGTCCATGGAGTCCCACACACACACACACACACACACCTGGAGCTTGGCCTGATACATGCTGGTGCTGCCACATGCCAGAGGACTTTCTGTCTCTGTGTGGCCTCTTCTTATTTTAGGGTCTGATGTGAGCTTTGTGACAGCAGAAGCACTTCCCAGAATGTTCTGGGAGGATGAGCGTGAGTATGCAAGCATTGCACCTGCTCAAGAATCCAAAATGGAAGATACCAGGAAGTTTGGTACGCAAGATACACAGTTGGCAAAAAGCCCTTTGAAGACAGGTGCTTATCCTCAAGCACCATTGCAGTTCTTAGGCCTAGGCAGTAACTGAATATGTATGAGACTCACAACCACCCAGGGCAGAGCCCATGTTCATTTATAGCTGTGGGATGTGATGCTCTCCTAGTTAGGGTCTGGTGCCTGGGACAGCAGCTCCACAACCCTCTCTTTCCAATCTACTGTCCTGCCTAACCTTGTAGCTCAAAACTTTCCTCATGGCCCTTCTTTCCACTGCATGTCTTCTTTCTCCAAACCTCCTGGTGACATAGTTAATTATTTATAAATGAACATTTAAGTGCGCCAGAATAAGTGCTATTTAAAGGAACCCTGTGGTGACTCATTGAGTAATTAAAATAATCATTTATTCCATAAGCATTTCACAGTCATGCCAGGCACTGCAGGGTAGAGAGGGACAGGAGGGGAACAAAGAATGTGATGCAGCCCCTAGCCTCAGGGAGCTCATTCAATTATTCTCTCATGCAGGAGACATTTATCCTGCACTTTCTATGAATGCATCAAGCTAAGAACTGAGGACAGGGCCATACTCACCCATTCCTTCTCTTAACACACCCGAGACTCATTTGAACACCTAGATGCTCACAGTCCCACTCTGTGATCTTCAGAGGGGATCTATATGTGTGGACAGTTCTCTGCAAGCAAAAAGGACTTTAAATATTACTGGTTTCTCCACAAACTGCCTGGACATTCTAAAGAATAGGGCCCTGCAGAAGGAGCCATAGACTGGAGGGAGCTGTCCAGATCACTGGGTCATTGGAGTAGAAGAGGGAACTTTTGTCTCCTGCATCATGTAGGCAAAGTTGGTTTCCAAAGGTACATATTTCAGCAAGACTCTCACTGGAAGTACCAGAAGGCTGTTCCCTCCTGCTCCTTCAGGACCCTGGCTGATGTCACCTGCTGATGCAGGTGCTTCCTGGCCAAAGGGATTCCCTCTTTCTCTGTCAAGCACATGCCATCTCCCTTACAGTCTTTAGTACTAATTTGGCTCACTTATCTCTACTCCAGTTGAACCCCACAAAGACAGGGGTATTGCTGCTCTCTTCATTTCTATAAGAACAAAAAGAAAAGCACTGAAAAGAGTCTCCAACACTTGCTGAGTACTTAAAGAATGAAAGTCAATTTGGGCATTGTCTTAGTCAGGGTTCTCTAGAGTCACAGAACTTATGGTAGTCTCCATGTAGTAAAGGAATTTATTGATGACTTACAGTCTGTAGTCCAACTCCCAACAATCAACTCCCAACAACGGTCGGCAGCAGCTGTGAATGGAAGTCCAAGGATCCAGCAGTTGCTCAGTCCCACAAGGCAAGCAGGCGAAGCAGAGGAGAGAGAGAGAGAGCCTTCCTTCTTCCAATGTCCTTATATATATATATCTCCAGCAAAAGCTATGGCCCAGATTAAAGGTGTGTGCCACCACACCTTTAATCCCAGATGACCTTGCTTGAACTCATAGATCTTCCAACCTTAATCCTCTGGGATTCATAGCCACTATGCCACCAGATCTCCATGCCAAGATTCAGGTGGGAAACTTGTATCTCTCAGCCTCCAGATTAGGGCCACAGGTGAGCCTTCTAATTCTGGATTATACTTCATTTCAGATATAGTCAAGTTGACAACCAGGAATAGCCACTACAGGCATGGTGACTCAGCCTGAAATCCCAGCACTTAGGGAAACTGCAGAATACCGTAAGTTCAAGGACAGTCTGGGCTACATAGTGATTCTAAGCCAGCATGGACTACAGAGTGAGACACTGTCTCAAAAACAAATGAAAGGAATGAAGGGAAGAAAGGTCCTTGGACAGAAGGATGGAGTATCTGTAAAGTGTGGAGGTTGGTGTGAACATTGGGAGTTCTGAAGCTTTACAGAAGGTCTAACCTGATTCTTAGTTTGAATTTCTATTGCTGTGATAAAACACAATGGACGAAAAGCAACTTGGGGGGGAAAGGGTTTATTTGGCTTACACTTCCACATCATTGTTCTTCAGCAAATGAAGTCAGGACAAGAACTCAAGCAGGGCAGGAACCTGGAGCCCATGAATAACACCACCCTCCTTCAATGATCACAAATTAAGAAAATGCCCTAAAGCTAGATCTTATGGAAGCATTTTTCTCAATTGAGATTTCTTCTTTTCCGATAACTCCAGCTTGTGTAAAGTTAACAGAAAATTAGCCAGCACAGTTGATGCTTGTCAACTTGATACACAAATATATCATTGTTAAACTACAACCTTTCCTTTCTTGTTCATCCTCAAGATCACACATTAATAATGCCACAACATAAAATATTTTACAAACGTAAAAATTCCCACAATCTTTACAAATCCAAATACTTTAAAACTCGATTTCTTTAAAAATCCAAAGTCTCTTTCAAAACCAAAATCTTATTTAAAATTCACTCTCTCTACTGTGGGCTCCTGTAAAATCAAAAATAAGTTAAATATTTCTTTACTTCAAGAAGAAAATGCCAGAACACAGTCAAAACCAGATCAAAGCAATGTCCAATATCTGGGATCTACTCACAGTCTTCTGGGATCCTCAAAAGGCTTGGGTCCCTTCTCCAGATCTGCCCCCTACAGCACACACAGCTCCATTTTCTAAGCTTGGATAGACTCCATTCCCTACTGCTGCTGTTCTTGATGCTCATTCCACGGTACTGGCATCTCCAAAATGCTGGGGGCTTCTGCTGCAACTGGGCTGCACTTTGACCAATTGCCTTTCCTAGACTGACTTTATGGTGCCAAGCTTCAATTTTTCTGCATGACTCCTTCAATCCTGGGCCTTCAACTGCCACTGGGACTGCAACTTCACCAATGACATCTCCTGATCACTCACCCAGCCTTAGCTGTTCTCCCTGACCCCTTCGTTACTTCAAAACCAGTACTACCTGGGTGATTCCCACACTACCAAGTTTGGCTGCCTGTGGACACATCTGTGTCCAGTCTCTCTGGGAACACTTTGCAGAAGATTTTGCCTCAATGATGCTAGTCCTTTCTTAATGACTTCTGACTTCTCAGCTCCAGCTAACCAGCATCAATTGCCCCAATAACACAATTGTTTCACTTCAGTGGTGCCAGTCTCTTGTTTGTCACAACTGATTCTTCAGCCCCAGCTGACCAGACACTACAGATTGTTCACACAAATGTCCTGTTAAAGCCTTTGCTTCCGTCTGTAACTTTATAAGCCAGGCTTCCATCATCTACACTGCTCTCAACATTCTTATCTTCCACACTTCTACAAAGAGCTCACCAAGCTTTAAGCACTCAGTGGCTTTTCTTGACCAAAATTCCAAAGTTCTTTTCACAACCCTCCCAAAACAACATGGTTAGGTCCATCACAACCATACCCAACATTCCTGATACCAACTTGTCTTAGTTGGTATTTCTACTGCTGTGACAAAATAACCATGACCAAGAAGCAAGTTGAAAAGGAAAGGGTTTGCTCGACTTACTCTTCCTTCCACATTGCTATTCATCACCAAAAGAAGTCAGGACTAGAACTCACACAGAGCAAGAATTCAGAGGCAGGAGCTGATGTAGAGGCCATGGGTGGGTGCTGTTTATTGGCTTGCTCACCATGACTTGCTCAGCTGTTCTGTTAGCCAGAACTACCAGTCCAAAGTACCCACAATGGGCTGGACCCTCCCCTATCAATCACTAATTAAGAAAATGCCATATAGCCTCTTATGGAGACATTTTCTCTATTGAGGCTCCTCTGTTCCCAATATCTCTAACTTGTGTCAAGTTAACATAGGACTAGCCAACATACCTGAGCTCTGAGCTTGTCTCTGCACCTTACTCACTCAGACTGCAATGAAATCACTTTCCACAACAGGTCTCTAGATCACTCAGCCCAGTATCAGGCATCCTTTGTCAGGTCAAATTGCAGAAAAGATGGGAAAGCTGTAACTCTGACAGACCTTAGGATAGGGCCAATGAAAAACACAGCTAAAGGAAGAAACACCAACCCTGAGGAGGTGTGAAGTTCAAGATGTGAAGTAGGCTTGGTCCTGAGGTCATAATGCAGGATTCCGGGGAAGCTGACAGAGTTCTGTTTATATCAATAAAGCAATGAGAGCTGGCACCTGGCCCACAGTATACAGTGGTTAGTTTCTGGCAGATTGATCAAGGGCCTCAGCCTGAGAGAGAAAGTACCAAGAGAGGCTTTTCACTGGCTTTGATATTTTCATACACAGCAATGGAAGACTTCAAGATTTCCCTACCCTTACTGTTAGCCATCACTGAAAACCCCACTGGAAGCCCCTGTACCCTGAAGCACATTTACCTCTCCCACAAGGCGAGTCAAATCTTTGTTTGCATGTCTATTGTACCTAAAACATGCTTCACTGATAATTAATGTCCTCCTGTCTGATGGAGATCTCCCCTTGAGTAGAGTTGTCCTTCCATCACCATGGCCCCAGTGCCCCACCTGGCACTGCTTGCCTACTAAACGTAATAACAACTTCCATTAAATAGGCCATGTCTGACTTTGTACTAAAAGCTTTATGCACATTGATTGCTTACTTCAAATATGCAGCAGCCCAGTGAGTTGTTTTTATGTAGGGTTCCTATTTTTATGATCAAAGAATCAAGAAAATCTGATTTTGCTAGAATTTACTACATGCCCAAAGAATGTGTTTCCTGCAGTAGACAAATGCGGAAGTGACTTACTGAAATAATTAAGCAGAACAGCCATTTGTTTCTAAGACACAGGTAAGACATGCATTAGACTGCACCCAGTGTGCCCATAACACAAGAAAGATAGAATTGCTATGTGCAAGAAAACCCCCTTTATATAGAGCTTGACTCTCTAGGTCCCTTAGAAAGAAAGGCTGTGCCTAGAAATGCTGGCTTCCTGGATGGCTGTTCTTTGGGTTCCTTCCTCCCCTAATGCTCCCAACTTAAGTACCTATATTTTACCTAAGCTCTCATTGTGAGAATTGTCTATACCTGGAGTACTGTGTTCAACTGTGGCTGTTTAAACACACACAATCCTCTTCTATCAACTCTGACTTTTGCTAATAATGGGCTTCACCATTAACACTGTGGCTGATGGACTCAGAGGTTGAAGTGAATTCTCCCTCCAACTGTTCTCTTCTGAAGCCTTAGGCTGTGAAACAGCTGGCTGTCACATTGACAGCGGCTGCATCACCCAGACTGAGAGTAAGAGTTTCTGGGCTCAGTCCCAAGCCTTCATAATGTGCTGTCACACCAGCCACAGACCAGTGAGCTCAGAAGTCTGTATAAGCTCAAATGCCAGAGAGCCAGCATCTTCACAGGTCATCCATTTGGATATGGACCAAAGCTTCCCAGCCTGCCCTATCACCAAAGCTGTGTGTCAATTCCCTAGAGAGCCATGGAAATCATGTCACCATGAAAAGGTCATGAAGACATGAAGGCCTGCCATAGACTTTTGTCATCATGCCACGTGAAGACTATACAATTCAAAGAGGACTTATCAAACCACCTCTACTACCAGCATGGCATAATAGCATTTACAGAGCACTCACTACAACTGAGTCCCACAATGTTCCACATGCACTATTGAGTATAAGTTTTTCTGTAATCATTAGAGGGGATGGCTAGGAGTATACTCTCATTTTTCTATGAGAAAATTGAAGTCCAAACAGGTTGGATGAATTGTAGATAATGTCATAGTCATAAGATATTTGGGTATAGATCTGGCTTTAGAACCCCATTGGTGAAGTGTCTGCTTTCCACCAGAACACAAGTCAAGTCAAAGACTGGAGAGATGGCTCAGTGAATAAGAACACTTGTTGCACAAGCATGAGGACTTGTGTTTGTATCCCCAGCACCCAAATAAGAAGCCAGGCATGGTCCTTGACATCTGTAATCCTCATAAGATTATTGATAAATAACATCATTAAATGATAAGATAATTGCTAACGTTTGTGGGCTGTTAGCCTAGCTCAATTCAGTGAGTGCTCTTACCTCAAGGGAATAAGGTAGAAAGCGATAGGGTGGGACACCTGACTCTGGCCTCTGCACATGCACATGGGTACGTGTACCCATACACCCCTGCACATATATTCCACATATACACATACAATAAAAAAGAGTCAAGCTGTGTTGTGATGAGTCAGGTCATTCAAATGGCAGTCCTTCAAACATGGAGTCCTCAGGGACACCCCATAGAAGTCCACCAAGTCTTCTTGGCAAAAGCTAAGGAAGCAGATGCTGGGAAACCATGTGAGAGTGCCATTGACAACCAGTAGCCTAAGTGAACTGTAGGGCCCTCTTCTCCTTGACCATGATGTCATCTGTCTCTACATCCCTGTCCATGCTCCGTCCTGTTCCACTAAGAGTCCCAGAGGAGGGAGCATCTCCAGGACGAGATAGAGACCTGGGATAAGAAAGGCACCCAAGAATCAATGGGGGTGACTTTAGCTGTGGCTCACAACATTAGAGATATGGAACCTGAAGAGGCCACCTCCCATAGCCAGACAGGAATGGCATAATAGCATTTACAGAGCACTCACTACAACTGAGTCCCACAATGTTCCACAGGTCCTCATACCCAGTGGAGCAATAGAGACACCAACCCACCCACAAAACTTTCAACCCAAAATGTATACTATCTACAAGAAATGCAGGCACAAAGGTAGGACCAGAGACTGAGGGAATGGCCAACCAATAGCCAGTCCAACTTGAGATCCATCCCATAGGCAAGCTCAAATCCCTAACACTATTAATAACACTCTTTTATGCTTGCAGGAAGAAGCCTGTTGTCCTCTGAGAGGCTCCACCCAGCAGCTGACTCAGACAGATACAGACACAGGCACCCACAGCCAAACAGTGGGTGGAACTTGGGGACTCTTATGGAAGAATAG
>JADRCC010555489.1:0-10314 GCA_019843855.1 Hylomyscus alleni | reverse complement strand
GCTTCCTGGCCCTGGCACGTCCCTACACTGGGACATCGAGACTTCATAGGACCAAGGGACTCTCCTCCCATTGATGAAGAGGGATGTTTATGCCTTGTAGTTTTGGGTAAGGTAGCTGGGTGTCCGACTGCATTATTAAAAGAGGGTGGCATTCATAACCCAATCAGGTAGAGTCTCAGGTTGCTAGACTATCTCCTGTGCTTGCCTGCCTCGGGATGAAGATAGGATATAAGTGCTTCTAATGTGTATGCTTGGTCTTCTTCATTGCTAAAAAGGAATGTGGCTGTTGTGGCAGCCCCTTAAAGCCAGAAACCTGGAACAATTCAAGTTTTATGTGACCTTTTTTCCCCCAGAGATTTCTTGTTTCTATCAGGGTCCTTGTTTCAGCTAGACAGTTTTCTTTTTCTTTTTAATTGGATTATTTTCTTTATTTACATTTCAAATGTTATTCTCTTTCCTGGTTCCCCCACCCAAGAAATTCTCTATCCCATCACTCCCTCACCCTTCTTTTATGAGAGTGCGCCCCCACCCACCCACGCTCTCCTGCTTCCTGGCCCTGGCACTCCCCTACACTGGGGCATCGAGACTTCATAGGACCAAGGGCCTCTCCTCCCATTGATGCTTCACAAGGCCATCATCTGCTACAAATGCAGCTGGAGTCATGGGTCCTTCAATGTGTATTCTTTGGTTGGTGTTTTAGTTCTTGGGATCTCTGGAGGGTCTAGTTAGTTGATATTGTTGTTCTTCCTATGGGGTTGCAAACCCCTTCAGCTCCTTCAGTCCTTTCTCTAACTTCTCCACTGGGGACACCATGCTCAATCTAATGGTTGGCTGTGAGCATCCACCTCAGTACTTGTCAGGCACTTGCAGAGCCTCTCAGGAGACAGCTATATCAGGCTTCTGTCAGCAAGCATTTTTGGCATCTACAATAGTGTCTGGGTTTGGTGACTGTAGATAGTATAGAATAGTCTCTGGATGGCCTTGCCTTCAGTCTCTACTCCACACTTTGTCTCCATATTTTCTCCTGAGAGTGTTTTGTTCCCCCTTCTAAGAAAGACCAAATCATCCACACTTTGGTCAGAAGTGATATAGCTGGGTCCTCAGGTAATACTATGTCCAATTTTCTGAGGAACCACCAGACTGATTTCCAGGGTGGTTGTACCAGCGGCAGTTTTCTTATGTTCCCATAGTGAGTTGAATCTTTATGTGTGGTGGGCAGAGTCAAACCACTTTAGTAAGAATCAGCACTGAGAAGAAGGACAGCGCCTTCTGCCGAAGCTGGGTCCCACCCTGGCCATGGTACTGACAGACAGACACTTAACAACATTACTTCCCTGTTCTTTTGTACCTACTTTTTTGAGACACAGGGTGGCTAGTGGGTTTGAGGGAAATCCTGGACCCATTGATGGTCCATCTCCACAGTTTACTTTTGTAGTTCTCCATCAGAATCATTCATATATCTCTGATTCCTAACTCAACATCAACAACTAGCTCCCTGTTCAAGAAGAATTAAAAGAATGCTGGTCACAGTGGGGCGGTGGTGGCACATGCCTTTAATCCTAGCACTTGGGAGGCAGAGACAGGTGGATTTCTGAGTTCGAGGTCAGCCTGGTCTACAGAGTGAATTCCAGGACAGCCAGGGCTACTCAGAGAAACCTGGTCACATCTACTTCCCCTATCTCACTAAGCTAAGTAAGTAATAGTGTATAATATGCTTGTAGTCTGGTCTGATGTAGAATAACTTGCTTTGGGCATTGTCATTTTCCTTTCATTTTTTTCAAAATCTCTAATGAGCAGGTAATGCCACTTTCATGTTGTATAGGAATAATCTAGCATTTGTAATGAATATATAGCACATACTGAGGTCACTAATTCAGAAAACATGAGGAAAAAGTTATACCCAAGGTCATATTGTTAAAAAAAAAAACTATTGTCAAAAATTTGCTACTTCTGGGGTTGGAGATTTAACTCAGTGGTAGAGCGCTTGCCTAGTAAGCGCAAGGCCCTGGGTTCGATCCTCAGCTCTGGAAAAAAAAAGACAAAAATTTGCTACTTCTTTTATGTGTATGTTTAGTGTGTGTGTGTGTGTGTGTGTGTGTGTGTGTGTGTATGTGTATGTGTATGTTTAGTGTGCGATGTGTGTGTGTGTATGCATGAGGATTACAGGACAACACCTAGTGTCATTTATATGGTGATGTCCATGTTTTAATTTTTGAAATAGGCTATCTCAATGGCCTGTGACTTACCAAATATTAGACTGACTGGACAGTGAGCCTTTGACCTGTTTGTCTCTGACTTCACAGTGGTGGGATCAAAGGTGCATTCCACCACACATAGCTTAAAAAAAAAAACAAAACCACAAGGATTTTGGAGATTGAACACATGCCTTTGTATTTACAAGAAAAGCACTTTACTTAGCAGGCTTAAGCCCCAGCCCCACTGTGCTATTTATTAAGATGCTTCTAAGCCACACGGGAAGAAGTACATAGTATGACTATATGATCTATTCATGTCTACTGATCACAAACCCCAATACTCAGGAGGTGACTCTTGTTGGTTTGAAAGAGCTGATGGTCTGCCTCTCTTCTCAACTCTGTGCTCAGTGACATCATACTTGTAGCATGAGATTTGCTTTGGAGGGATTATTTACACTGTACAACTAGGTAAATATTACAAGTCAAGGCTAAGTATTTCTAGAGATTTGACTGACTGAAATATCACTGGCTAAGACTATTAGAGTAAGATATGGGAATGTCAAGGATTATCACTTAGGTCTGTGATATTTACAGCATGGTTTTCTAACTACATATGTGCTATATAAACCACAAAAGCAGCACAAATTGACATTATTGTTGTATTAATTTTGAACTGCCTCATAGCAAATTACCTTAAAATACAGTGGCCTAAAATAATAAATACACACTGTATCTTACAGATTATTGGGCCATGATTTAGAATTAAACTTAACTGAATAGTTCTGACTTAACTATCTTATAAGGGTGGGCACTTCACCAGATGTCGGTAGTTCCAACACATGGGAGACAAAGAGGAAGAAAGAGAGAATTATAAGTTAAAGTTCAATCTGGTAAGGTGTGTAGTAAGACTCTGATTAAAAAAACAAATACAAACAAACAAAAATGTGTATAATGAAATCATAGGAAAGACAGTGGCTGGGATCCAGGTATCTGAGGAGTTAGCTCACGAACAGGGACTACAAATTTGTGTTATTTGGAAACACACCAGGTCCTGGCCATTTGGACTTTAACAGGGTTGTCGCAGTGATCTTTCTTTATGGTCAATGATCCAAAGGAATAAGGTAAAAGCTGTAGTGTCTCCCATGACTTAGCTTCAAAAGTCAAGTTCTGCCATTTTCCCAATATCCCCCCCCCTTTTTTTAAACCACCTGTCCAGTGAAGGAGAAGATGACATGTGATCATGGACCCCAGAGATGAGAATCCCTGGGGAGATATTGAAAGCTGGTACAATCAAGAGATTGTGAATTTTTTTTTCATCCAATGTGTGTGTTAACAAACCCTATAGCCACCTGCTTGGTATCTATAGCAAACAGTTTTCTTTTTCTAAGCAATAAAGGAGGTTGGCTGTTTGCAAGAAAAACAAATGATAGTGTCTGCTACAACATTATACACTCCCAGACAAGAAGCTGTTCTTGTTCTCAGCAGACAATTGGCCTCTACATGTTTTCTCCCATCTTATTAGCCAGAATAAATCACCCTTGTGTCTTCTATGCCTGGTTGGCACAAGGCAACTTTGTGTCTCTGATTGAATAGACAAGCCTTTTCTTGGGGCTGGGGCTGGAGCCCAGAAAGCATCTCTAGGCAGTGAGTAGGAGGAAAACAGAAACTGACACGGAAAATAGGAGAATAGGATTAGCTTCTTTGGCTCTGAAGGGTAATGACAGAGGATGCCTCTAGCACATTTGGTCTGATCCCAGGTGCATAACTGCAAAGCTTCTGGATCTGAGCCTAGGCTGAAGGGGAATGTGTGTAACTGATCTAAACAATTCCTTTTGGAAGTGTTTGAAACATTTCCAGTGAAGAAAGAGAAGAAAATTTTTATAACAAATCATTCTTTTATGATTCTTAATATCTAATGCCTTCAAAATATAAACAGCATAGGTGAGTTCCAAGGAAGATATGGCATTGACATCCCAAACTGCTTGCCATTCAAAATTTTAGCATCAAAGTTCAAAGAACACAGCTGATAAATCTTTGTCTCATAAAAGGGGTTAGGTAAATGAGATTCTAGGCACTCCCCTTTACTCCCTCCAGTCCTAAATTAAATATTTAAAAACAATGAAATCACTGGTACATATACTCCCCTCCTAACCGAGGTAGCTATCTGTCTGTCAACATACACTAAATGCAGATTTCCTTATTAACACAATCAATTGCTCTGTCTACTTGTGTGTGTGTGTTCTAGGTAGAAAAGCACCCCACACAAGGCATGCCAGACACAACAGTTATTTGTGATGAGATCCCTAATCAACTAGGTTAAAGAACTGTTTATACAGAGATGTTTGGCTGTCTTTAAGTACATAGCAGAACACTTTCTTGCTACCATGGGGACAGAAGTGAGGGATAAAGGATAGATGGCAGTTTTGTGGGGAGAATCATACATGGGTCTTTGAGAAACTATCAGATGACCATCTCTATCCACCTGAAGCAAGGTCCCCCTCTTTCCTCTTAGGAAATCTTAGGTGTATTCTTGTAAGATACCTGCAATAATCAGGGTTCGCTGAGAGAAGAATATTAGGATCTTGACTTTGCATAGGCTGGCACGGTGTTTAACCAACCTTGCAAGCTGGCTAAATAGTCTCAATGAGGGTGTCACATTTGTCCTTGGGGCTGAAAGTTAAAGTCATTTTAAGGCAGGTGGGAAAGAGAAGGGAACAGGAGGGGGAAAGAGGGCATGGGGGAGGGGAGAAGAGAGGAGGGTAGAGAAGATGGATGAAATTATGAACAAAACATGACGAGCTAAGTCCAGAGGTGAGCTGGAATGTACACAGTACTGGTGTAGCCCTGACTCCCAGTGTGAGTGTATTGTGTTCCATCAGAAAAGCTGGACCTTTCTTTGTGGAGCTAAGTACACTCCTCCCCCAAGTTTAGAAGCTGGAGTACAATTCTGGGGAGGAAGGAGTTGCTGCAGGATGGCTGATGTTCAATTCTAGCAAAATGGACCAGCAGGTGAATGACACAGAGTGTGGAAACTTTCTGGTGCTAACATTACATTTCTTCCTTCCAGATGCCTCACACGTAGTCTATTGTGGCCAACCCTACTGGAAACAAACAAGGAAGGGATTCTGAGAAATATTTTCCTTTTACCAAGTCAACAAGTGTAAAGCTGCTACACTGTGCCACAGACTACAGTGCTAGGTTCCTTGTCTACAGCCTTGTTCTCCATCTTCCTATTGTCTGCCCATAAATTTGGTTATTTCGGAATACAGTGTGTGAGACTTTTATGTTCTTGATCTATTACCAAGGATCTTTTGGTCCATAGTACCTTGTCATGATTTCTCTTATGGTTCACCCGCATGGTCTAGTTAAAATGCCCTGTCTGACACACTCTTTAATCCAGCTTGTGTTTTCCTGAATTCCACAGTGTTCTTTGACTTCACCAGAAATAGTGGGCTGTAGGCTTCTTGGTTTTCAACAAACATATAAAACCTTTTTTGATTATATTATTTATGTGTTTGTATGCATGAGCCTCTGAGTGGATGCATGCACACAGGTCAAAAAGAGGCTTTGACTTCCGGGGAGTTGGACTTACAGGGTTTTGTTAGCTGCTCCATATGGGTGATAAGAGCTAAACTCTTGGCCTCATGACCTAGCAGAAAATTCACTTAATCATGAGCCATCTCCCCAGCTCTTCTTTTTCCTTTTCTCTTTCTAAGTTTGTTTATTTTATACTATGTCTATGGGTGTTTCACTTGCAAATATATATGTACATCATATGAGTGCCTGGTGCCTGCAGAATCCAGATGAAGGGTGCAGATTCCTTGGAACTGGAGTTTCAGATGGTTGTGAATTACCATATTGGTGCAGGGAATCAAACCCCAGCCCTCCGTTGTATGGATATAAACAATCTCCATTAAACACTTTACTGGTTTGTATAGATATACAGATAAAATGATAAATTTGCATGATCCTAAAAATTACTGCAGAGATCTTCTGTGCATTCAGACCAAGTTTCTTCATTAGTAATGTTTTGTTGTATCACAGCATCTCAACACTGATAGAATTCCTTGATCTTATCAGATTTCCTCTGTACTTGTCCTAATTTGCACTTCATGTTGTATATAATCACTGTGCAGATTCATACATTCTCCAGCTTTACAAGGATGCCCTTCATCTGTTTGCAGATGCATCCTTCTTGTTCTGATTCGGTCTTCATCCCTAACTCTGAACAATTACCACCCGACCTGCATATCTAAAATTTTATCATTTGAGAATCACTGTATAGATGGAAGCACAAGGTATGTAACCTTCTGTGGCACAGTTTTTCCACTCAGGATAATTCTATATTGTTTGTATGGCATGGGTAGGGCATATGTGTGTGTGTGTGTGCATTTCTATGTGTAGGTACATATGTACATGTGTGCACACATGCATGTGAAGCCAGAGTGTGGGTGTACTCTTCAGTCATTCATTTTTTTTTTGACATAAGGGGTCCACTAAGCCTAGATCTCATCGACCAATCTGTCTAGCTGTTGTACTCCAGGGATCTGTCTGGTTCTGCCCCTCAGTGCTGAGCTTGCAGATACGGGCTCAGACTGCTGGGAATCTGAGCTCAAGTCCTCATGCTTGACTGACTGAGATTTCTCCCTAACCCCCACTTCTCTATTATTGAAGTCTACCATACCTATATATGACACTATTTATTTACTTATTCTACCTGTGAAAAACTGCTGGGGCTATTATAGTCTAGAGCTATTGCAAGAACAGAGTCAGCTATAAATGTGTGTGTGTGTGTGTGTGTGTCTGTTTGTACAGAACTCTCCAAAAGTATCTGTGGGATAAATAACAAGGAGTGTGGTTACTAAGTGGAATATTGGTTGCACATTACATTTTTAGTGAAGTTTTCTACTTTTATTTAGACATAATTAAAACATGCACATGAGCCATCCATTCATTTACTTCACTGTGAAGCCTGGCGTTGGAATCAGTGACTGGCAGCCAGCTGTGCTGCTCTTCATGGGGGCCGGGGAGAATTTGAGAGGTTGTATTTCTTGAAGGAAGTGTTATAAGTGAGCTCAGCTCCATAAGATCTGCTGCATACCAGCAGCACTTAGAGCTCCTTAGCATTGAGGATGGGATGTTCTGAAAGCCACCAGGCAGCATATGCTTTGCTAACCTTTTTGTTCCCATAACCAATGCTGGCATCACTTTCGTTGACTCTTCTCCAAACCCTGTTTTCCATGCCTCTTGATTTTGGCTAGTTACACTTAACTTTAAAACAAAACAAAACTTTGTGTTGATTCTTTATGAATCTCACATTACACACCCCAATCCCACTCATCTCCCCATCCCATTATATCCACCCTCTGCCTTTGCAAACATCACCCCAAGAAAACAAGAACTAAAAATAAAATATAAACCATCTCACTGTGGAAGCTGTGGTGTGTCAGGGTGGGTCACACAGTGTACCCTTTTACCCAAACAGCTTTCCTTGAAAATGTTCATTGCCATGAGTCATTGGGCTGGTTCAAGGCCTCTGGCTTCTGCTACACTCTCAGTCCTGGATCCTCACCAGGACTCCTCTCCAATACCCTATCCTGCAGCTTTGGTTCTGCAGGACTAGCCCCTTCACATTCTCCAGCAGTTCATACATGGGATAGATGTTGCAATAAGCCAAATCATAGGCCAGTATCTGAGCCTGGATAGTAGCTGAGTTGGTCAGCCTACCAGCGTTCCTGCATCACCCCAGTGAAAGGGCAGGGACAGCTGTCCCACATTCATACCACCAGGTCTATTGCTCTCAGGCTGCCCAGGCCAGGGACAGAGCCAACTCTTCTACACTTCACAGGTGGTGAGGGGTCGGACTATTTCTCCTGTACCCCAACAGGACCAGTTCTACTATGCTGCCTAATCAAGGTGAGGTGTGGGGTGCTCTCTGGAGTGCTATAGCCAGACCTCATTAGTCACATGCACTCAGGGGCCACCCTCCCAAGTTACCAAAGAAAGAGTCAGGGCCAGCTCTGCTCAGCCCTCAGACCTCAACATGGCCCCAGGTGGCAGACCAGGAACATCTGTATGGCCTTTGGTGGTAACATGAGCCATGGATGTAGACGTAGACCATACTGTAAGGCCACAGATCCAGACATAGTCCTCTGTGGCAGCATGGGCCAGGATATCACCATGGCCTCAGGAGGCAGCATATACTCCTCACATCAGGCTTTCTCTGCACCCTCATGGTTCCAGTTCCACCTCTCTACATTATTCCTACACTGTTCCTCTGTTCTCTTCTCTTTCTCTCCCTTCTTTCTGCCACATACATTGTTTATTTCAGTGGTGCCTGGGCCTCTGGGTGTCTTCTACTCCACCCATGCCACATGGCAGCAGGTATGGGTCCTCTGGGTGTGCTCTTGTTACCCGTGACTGGTGCTGGATGAACTTCTTGGTGCTCTTTTTCACAGTCTTGTCTGTCACCAGAGATCTCAGGGCAGGCGTAATGTTGAGCAGCAGACAGCAACCACTTCACAGGTACCATTGAGGAAGGAGCAAGATTTACATTTTCTACTCTTTAAAAACATTGCCTTTTAAAGATTTTGTTCATACAATCTTTTTGATTTTATAATTCCCTCTTCTCCAACTTCAATAGCCTCCCTACCTCCTATTCACCAAATTTCACCTTCTTTCTCATTCTCAACAAAGAAACAACAAAAATCTCTCACCACCAATTGAAACATCTAGTGCCAGGAGTGGGTTACATCTGAGTTTTGGGCCAAAGGAATTCTATGGAAATTCTCAAACAACTCAGGCTACTGACAAGACTGTTGATCTATTGATTTCTCTCTAACAATTGATGGTAAGGCCCTATTGCTGAAGACAACACCCATATTGAACATGGAGAAGTTGAACTGGTGCCTAATTAGAGCCTTCACTCCTACTGATAGTGTTCATGATACTGGAGGATACTCTGCATGTAACCATAGCAAAAAGGTAAAGAGCAACCCTTCTCTGTACAACGGTGACCTGCCTGCTTGATTCACTAGTGTCATAGTGCCACACACGTTGTAGAAGTAACAACATGTGTGCAAGAGTGCCACACATATGACAGCCCAATCCATGGTATGGAACCCATCCCTGACACTGCTTAGGTGGCCAAGAATCTGAGACTAGATAGGCCATGAACCTAGAGGAAAACCAAATAAGATTGTTCTGCCAAAGCAGATGCAATAAAATGATCCTAATGGCACTTTGCTATACCTGTGGATGAATGTCTTACTCAAAGAAGCTGTAGTAGATGGGAAGTAATGCAAAGATCTACAACTGAATGGTATTCAATAGTGAAAGACCTTGGAACACTCAGTCCTAAATGAGATGTCTTCATCAAATCTTTCCCTTTAGGGATCAGTGAACTATGCAGAAGAGGAAGCAGAAAGCTTGTAAGAACCAGAGGGAGTGGGTGGTACCACGGAAACAGTGCCTTCTAGACAGAGCAGGAATGATTTACACAGGAATTCATAGAGGCTTTGCCAGCATGCACAAGGCCATCACAGACACAAAGCAGATGGGGTCCTAGCACTGAGAGGGGAAATAGACACAAGATCCCATGCCCAACTAAAAAGCTATCACCAATTAACAACCACTCAGAAAGGAAATGTTAGTTTGCCCAAGGGAATCTCACTGGGAATTCAATCCTTACAAACAGGCCCCACGCCCAGTAGTAGATGGCCAACACAAAATGTACTCAAAGATATTTTTGGAGTTTTTGTTTGTTTGTTTGTTTCATATTGCTTTGCTTGGGCTTTATTTTTTTTTGTTTGTTTTGTTTTTTCGAGACAGTGTTCCTTTGTATAGCCCTGGCTGTCTTGGAACTCACTCTATAGACCAGGCTATTCTCAAACTCAGAAATCCGCCTGCCTCTGCCTCCCAAGTGCTGGGATTAAAGGTGTGCGCTGCTGCCACCACCACCACCCGGCTAGGCTTTATTTTTTTTAACCTTACTGCTATTTTGCTTGTATATTATGGGTTTCGATTTTTGAGTTTGTGTGTGTGTGTGGGGGGGGGGTATGTTTCTCATGCTCTTTAATAGTTTCTTTTTCCCCTTACTTTTGTTTGTCTTTTTTTTTTT
>JADRCC010555457.1:0-10127 GCA_019843855.1 Hylomyscus alleni | reverse complement strand
CTAGGCCCCTCCCTCCCAGAGTAAGCAGTAGAAGCTGAGAATCTTCATTAGATGGAGCTGTGTTACAAAGAAGACAAAATACCAGAGCAGCTGCCTGGAGGAAGCAGAAACTAGCTGAGTTGCCTGGAAGAGGTTTAGAACAACTCAAACACCCAGAAAGGGCACTCTCCAGCCTGCTGAGCTGCCTGTGGGCTGTGCAGTGTGCTCCAGCTTCCAAGCTTTGTGATCACCACCATATTCCAGTGAGCACTTGTGGTACAGCTGTCGCTGAGTGTTTTCTGCTCCTATAAGTAACCCCTCATCCATATTCCTGTAAGTAACCCCAATAAAACTCATTGGTTTACCAAACTGAACTTTGGTGGCATCTGTACGTGGGCTCATTATCTATTCCAGATAGATTGAGTTGATAGGTAGGTTGCATCTCCCTAGGAAATAATTAGACACATAAATAGTCATTCCAAATTCAAATGCAGTTTATGCCTGCTGAACCTACCTGTCTATTGAGCATCAGCAGGAGTATCTGCCTCATATCATAGCCATGATACAGAGCCCGGCAAACTACGCTCATTTTACCTACTGTAACTCCATCCAGTTTGGTAAGTGAAGAGTTTTACTTGTGACACAACCTAACTTGAGGAGGGAGCACCCCACATCTTCCTAGAGATACAGTTTAGAGAAGTTTTGGAAACTAGAAAACAAGATTTTCTGGGGTGTGGGAAAATGTAGGCAGCCAGTGTTCTGTGTGTGTGTGTAAACAAGCCATGGCTCTTCACAGGACACGTGTTCAAAACTTAGTGACCTATAGAGGTAGGATGTACTGCTGAAGGCAGACAGCTGGGCAAGTCTAACTGGAAGGTCAGTGGTTCCAACCAGTCTGAGATAGGCTGCAGCAGCCTCCAAGCTTCTAAAGCACTGCTTAACAGCTGTCACCATGGTTACCACACGTCAGACGTGTTACAGATAGCAAAGCTAATGGGAGTATACTGCCAAGTGGCACAGCTCTCAGCACTCACGATAAAAGGCAAGTAACCGACAACAAGCTAAACAGGGAGGCCGTCCAAGTTCCCCTGGTTCCATTTACTCCAGGCTGCCAAGGTACTGAAAGCTATGCTTATGGAAGCCACTTACAGTGATACCAAAGCAGAGAGACCACAAAGACTACTCAACTATGAACTCAGTTCTCCTGCCCACATACCACCACATATGCACATCGAGTTAGATGATGGCGGGGTCATGTGATCTTCCCGCTATGGGAAAGGAGAACAGAAATGAACATACATGAAAATCAACCTTGGATACCAGAACTATCCAAGCAGATGCAAACATCTGCTAGGAGGAGCCCCTGAAACATCTCACTGTGTCTTGGGTGACTAGGCCAGGAGGGGCTAGTTTCAAAGCCCTTCAGGGTGGCATGTCCACGTAGTGACCTAGCCTCCCTAGATCTCACAGTTCCTTCCCTCACCAAAGCAATGAGTTGCCCTACTTGAGTGCAAAGAAGTTTTCTGTGGACATATGTCTATGGACTCTACTTCTGACTCTGAGAACGATGGAGATGTGGTCCTTGATGTGACAGGGCTGGGAAATCCTGTAGTCTGCTGTTGGCTGTCACACATGTGCCTGTCCCCCAGGCCCCACCTCTGTTGGAGCCTCTTTCCTTTCTTCAGCAGCTCGTGGTTTTTCTTCTTGGCAGTTGAAGATCAACCCAACCACCTCTGCCCTCCCTGGTCCTTTATCTGTTTAACTGCTAACTACATTCTGAGCTTTCCTCAGCCCCTGTCTACTAGAAGTTCTCTCTAGATTTCTGTGTGGGACACCATACCTTTCTTCTGTGCTCCCAAAACCTTGAGAGATATCTCTGTTCTGACACTTCTCCCCTTATATGGACATTATATGGACATAGTCCCCTTCACACTGTCATGGAAATTGGGAAGTCCATCATTAACCCCCTTCATTCTTTCTCCTTATTTGGCACTGATAGGGCCTCAGTAAATGGAGTACTAAATTGATACTCAGCCTCTTGACCCAAGATGCTGCCCTCAGATGTCTGTCACGACATCTTCTGCTACTTTCCACTTGAATTCAAGACAGTTTCCTTCATGGAAGTTGGAAGATTTCTAAGCCTTATCCACATTTATCGCAGTACCCAGACCCTTTCTGATATCAGTCATAATAAGGGACAGGAGATAGAAAGCAGAGTGGAGCTTGGGTTGCCTAGGACCACTGCAAAGAGGAATTTTGTGCTACTGTGGTTTCACATCAACTCTGTCTGTACACAGAGTGTGAGGAAAGTGCCAGTCATCAGAAGAGTTGACCTTCCCCAGTTTAAGGAATACAGCTCTTGTTGGAAGACAAAAATCAGTCAGAGATCCTGCCTGCTCCCGTTACTACAGTGCACAATCTAGTTTGTATGATGGGTGCAGACTGACCAATCTCTACTTATCAAAGCTTCCATAGTTTCTTTTATTAGCTAAGTCATAGGTCAGCAATAGGCCAGTTTACTCTTCTTGGTACCCCAAAAAAGATCCTATTCGAAATAAGCAGGATATGAAGAAAATGAATTTATTTGTTTCTTCAAAATAGGATATATGTTAACTATTCTGTTGGCCAGAATCTTTCCTAATCTATGGAATAAAAGTCTTTCAAGTTATCCAGACATCTAGCAATGTGTTTTCTTCTTGATAATAAATGTTAATTTTTATGATCCAACTGCTTAGTGTGTGTGTGTGTGTGTGTGTGTGTGTGTGTGTGTGTGTGTGTGTTTTCCAGGTAGCAGTTACTTGCTAAAAAGTAATTGAATACAAAGGCTGCCTCCAACTCCTTCCATGAGGAGACCTTGAAGGGAACTGGACTTGGAATTCTTTCTCTGAACTCCTCCGTGGGTCTCAGAATACAAAGTCGGTCCTATCCATACTGCTGTCTCCACCAACAGCCACAGACTTAGTAGAAAGATTTGCAGTATCAGGGACTCAGGCCCGGGTTAGGCATCTGTCAAAGTAGAGGAGTCATTGCACTGTGAGCGTGAGGCTAAAGTGGGAGGCTGTAGTTTTCTGATAGGTAAGTATTTCACAAAGACTAGAGTTAGGAACCCTGCTAAGATGAACAGATGGCAGGGAAGTCACAGTAGGAGTTTGTGATCTTCATGACAAGAACTCTAAGAGAGGCTTAATAGCTCTGTGTTTTGAATAGCATATATTAGCAGAGCAATACTAGCTTCAATAATAAATAAATCTTAAAATATCTGTTGCCTAACACAACAGAAGCCTACATTTCATTCACACACCAGGTGGTTCTGTAGGTGTGTACATGACTCTCCTCCATAAGAAGGTCAGGGGTCCTGACTTCTTGCAACCTGTTAGTCTGGGTTTCTCAGACATCGGAATTTTCTGCTTCAAGCCAATACAGAAAACAAACAAACAAGCAAAACCCAAACCACTTCCTAACCTCCTTATGGCTTATAGGTGGCATTTCATTTCTCCTCGCATTGTACTGGTGAGAAGTCCATACATGGCACCATGGCACGGGTAATAGGAAATATAGTCTCTAGTACAGAAAGTAGTGTTAGAAAAAAAAAAACATGAATAACGTCAGTGTCTCACGAAGGAACAAACAAAATGAAAGTAACTCAGCAAGGCGATTCTTTTGAGGGGAAAGCAGGGATGATGTGGATGGGCGAGAATCCAACTACTGGGGCAACAAGCACACAGCGGCCAACAGGGCTCCTGTCTTTCATTTGACATAGGCAATGATTTTGTTTCGCTCCATTGGTGGGAGATGGACTTCTGTAATATGGTTAGCTAATCAGCCCAAAGGGGAGGGCTCAGGAAATGAGTCTTTGTCAGGTGGACTATCTTGGATTAAACACACACACCTTATACCAGCAACCCCAGAGATAAGTTGTTAGACCATTCATCACTGTGGCCATTTCCAGGGGGGAAACCATTGAAAAGAAAGAACACATTTTGGCTCACAGTTTTGGGTTTCAATCATGATCCACTGGCTCAAGAAGATGGTGGGAGGGGAATCTAGTGGAGCCAAGCTGCTTCCCTCCTGGCAGGCAGGGAGGAAGGGTTAGTGGGTAAGGTTATATGCTCTGGTTACTGCCCTAATCACCTTATTGTACTTGGATTCCATTTGCTAAGAATGTCCTCACATTTTGATGAAGAGACTTATCACGGTCTGATCTCTTCCTAAAATTCTCACCTGAACTCTGATGCTTAGGGAACCAAGTCTTCAACTCATCGTCTTTCACAGACGATAATCCAAAAAAAATGGCAGAGAAGGCACACCCACTAGTGTTGGACAGGTGCCAGAGATAACTGAGGAAAATGTAGAGAACTTGATAATAGAATTCAAGGATCTCCAAGTGTAGGTTATACTGCATTGGACTTCTTTGCTAAGAATAAGGAATATAAGCTCACACTGGTAGAACATGCCTATCATCCAAACTATCTAGAAGGATCATAAAGTTAAGGTATGCTTTGGCAAGACTATATGACCCTGTCTCAAAGTAAAAATGGGATTCTGGGAATACAGCTCGGCTTATAGATAGCCCTTGTCCAGAATTTACCAGGTCCCAAGGTCAATCCTTTATACTGAAAAAAAAAAAAAGATGATGATGATGATGATGATGATGAAGATGATTATCATCATGTGGAAGAAGAGGAGAAGAATTATCACTTAATGTGGTGCATTTCGTTCTACATTTTGAAGATCTGAGCTTTGATAGCTATCACTACTCAGCATTTAGAAATGAAGTCTTAGGGAATCGCTGGGCTTTCTCTCTTCCTATGAACAGCTTTCTATCTGAGCTTGAGACTGGATCTGCTATAATCCATTTGTTGCCATATTGGGAATGAAGACAACACACAAAACACAACATAACCTGGGTGGAGGAAATGTAACTCTGGAGTCTGGGAATAGCCTACCAGGAGCCTGACCTATTTCTGGGTTTCTAACTCTGTTGGAAAAACAATTTTCTCATTATTGAAGCCACTTTGACTTAGGAATGCCTGTTATTTGCAGATAAAAACCACCCTAATTTGTGCCTCCCATCATACACAGATATAAAATCTATCTTCTCTGGCCAGTCCCTGTGATCTGAAACACATGTTTCCTTTCTTTGGAGATTTTTTTTCCCACCACAATACATGTATCTCTGGAGAAGGAGAAACAGAAGAAGCCAAAGAGAAGAAGAGGAGGAGGAAAAGGAGGAGATTGAGGAGGAAGAGGGGGAGATGGAGGAGGAGGAAGAGGAGGAGATGGAGGAGGAAGAAGAAGAGAAGGGGATAAAGGGTTACTTAGATTTTGTTCGGTAATTTATTCAGTCTTTATTAACTGTTAGGCACTTAGTGATTAGAGGCTATAGGATAGAAAGATCGATAGATCTGGGTGGTCCTTAAATAGTTATCTATTTTAATGAGGAATAATTAGGCTGTTATCTTCTTGGACTCCCTTATTTTCACCATGAGGACCCCAATGAGGCTTGGTTCAGCCCCATCATGTAAATACAGATCAGCTACATACAGATGTGCTCAGAGAGATTTGTCCCCAAGGCCCTGATTCAAGGCTGCTTAGAGGACTCCCCTGTCAGAGGGAGCAAGTGATCCGTTGCAACTCAGATTCAGGGGAACCTCTTTTCTGCCCTCTTATTTTCTCTTCCACTTTAGAAAGGGAAAGTTTGAAATTGAGAGTGAGAAACAAACTCACTCTCAGGTAGGTGAAACCAGAGCTCAGCAAGAGAAAAATATTTGAAATGCCAAATCTAAACAGAATATTTCTCTATTTCATAGTTTTAAAGTTGACAAACAAAATTACATGCATTTGTCCTATAAGTCATGAGACTTTGAAGAATACACATGCATTGTTAAGTGCATTGTTTTGTACAGTTATCCTTTTGTAGTGAGAACACATAGCATCTCGATTTTCCAAGTATTTTCCACGAACACTCTATTGTCATTCGCTGACATTATCATGCTGCCAGTAAATCCCTAACTTGCTCCTCCTGCCGGCTTTCCATTTCCTTCCATTGATGTTGTAATTAATCTGAACACAAAGTTCACTCTAGAAACCTGGGCAAGAACTGGCTGATCCCTGGGGTCTCCCCTAGGAATGCTCATTGGTGAGAAGGTGGCACCAAACCAAGGTCAAGGACGAGCACTCGTGGAGAAAGTTCAGGAAAGCTGCGAGGGCTGACAGAGCTCACAGACCAGGACCCTACTCAGTCCCCAGTACATTTCATTACCGATAGTTGCATGCGTTGTTTACGTGAACTCTCAAAAACTCAGAAGATAAGTTATTTGGTTATTATAAAGTTAGATTATATGGCTGTTATTATTTCAATTTTATGAATCAAGAAGTGGTATTGGAGAAAAGTTAAGTTTTTATCCCAAGTTTAAAATGATCTTTGAAAACTGCGTCCAGGATCCTGGTCTTACAGCATCATGTTCTCTGACCGTCTGGTCCTCACTCCACTGCTGTGGGGGCCCGGGTAGTGGCCTTGAACCTGAACGAATTGTCCATGTAAACTTACCACGTTCCACTCACTCCGTATTATACAGCCCAGAAAAAAAAGTGGGGTGAGAATTCCAGGAACCCATAAGTGCTAGGGATACTTGTGACTGACAGAGGACCCAGGTAGACTCACGCATCCCAAATCAAGCCTCCTCTAATGGAGTCTTCTCTGCCCTGTTACGTGCTTGGTGTCTGTGGGAATGTAAGGGAAACATGAAGAACAGACCTCCTGGTACTATAACAGCTTTTGTTCTTCATCAAAAGAAAGGTGACGCCCAGCAACCATCAGAAGGCAATGGGAAACAAAATCAGTGCACCTTACAGGAATATGACTCAAATGTAAGCTGCAGCAGGAGCCCACAAAGGAAAGACCAGGACGAAATCAGGAGGAGGAGGAGCTGAAGGATGGGAAAAGCCAAGTCGGGGGGAAGTGAGAGGACATTTCCTGTAGGAGGACCTACATCAGCCAGCTCTCCCCAGCAGCAGGCAGGCCTGAGAAATCTCCGCATTTGTATTCAGTTCACACATACACACACACACACACACACACACACACACACACACCACACCACACACACACATACTCATACACCACACATACACACACACCGCACACATACACACACACCACATACACATACACACCACACACACATACATACCACACACACATACACACCACACACACACACACACACACACCACACCACCACACACATACTCATATACCATACATACCACACACACACATACACACACACCGCACACATATATACACACCACATACACATACACACCACACACATACATACCACACACACATACACACAACACACACGCACACACATACACACCACACCACACACACAACACACATACAAACACCACACACACGTACCACACATACACATAAACACAGACACGACAAAACACACACATACCACACACACATCCTGCAGATTCCATTTTTGTTTTTAAGTCTGCAAAGAGGAATTTTGACAGTTACTATGAAGAACACTGATAGGAGTTAAAGCGGGCTGTACAGTACCAGCCCTAAAGTAGTATTCAGTACATAAGAGTCTCAACACTTTCAGCCACCTGAAACTTCCTGGTCCATTTTTAGTTTGGTTTGCTTTTCCAGAGCAGTGTTTCTCTGGCACTCCTAGCTGTCCTGGAACTTGCTCTCCAAACCAGGCTGGCCTAAAACTCACAGAGTTCTGCCTCAGCCTCCCAAGTGCTGGGATTAAAGGCACACACCACAACTGCTGGGCTCAGTACACAATTTTTAATCATGGACATAGGGTGGCATGAGTCTTCTAGGCATAAGAGAATGTTTCTTACTGGCTTATTGGTATCTTTGACAAGTGGGTGTAACACAGTACTTCTCACTAGGAAGTCATTTTGACATCCATAGGGGTCAGCCACCTGAGAGGAACTCTGACAGAAACAGTAACCCTTACAGGTATGACAAGATAGATGATGGATATCTGGTATGAAAAACAGGCTAATAAAAGGAAAATGAAGGCATATATTTCAGAAATATGTGCACAATACCCTGAATGAGTAGTAGGGGGGGTTGTTTGTTTACCTTTTTTTGTTTTGTTTTTGTTTTATATTTTTTGTGTTTTGGTTGGTTGGTTGGGTTTTTTATGTTTTGGTTTTTGTGGGTTTTTTGTTTGTTTTTTTTGGGGGGTGGTGTTTGTTTGTTTGTTTGACAAAGTTTCTCTGTGCCCTGGCTATCCTGAAACTTGTTCTGTAGACCAGGCTGGTCTCAAACTCAAAGAGATCTGCTTACCTCTGCCTCCTTCCCAAATGCTAAGATTAAAGGTATGCACCACCATGCCCAGCCTGAATAAGTATTTTTCAAGAAGGGAGTTTTGAACTCCAGCTTACATAGCATCTTCAACAACAAATAGCACATTTTCAGAGGAGTAATGGGGCAAAGGAAAGAAATATTGGGTCTTTCAGCAACTTGAAGAAGGAAAGGTAGAAGACAAAGGCTAAACTTACCAGTTCCTGGCCAGCAGTTATGCCTGCTAATCAACCTTTATACTCAGTGGAACAAGGTTGGAGTAGCTTTGATTTTTTTTTTTTAAGCACATCAATGACCTGTGTGTAGTGAATCAGTACAAGTGTACCTTTGCTTCTCCTCAATCACTTACAGCCCAGCAGCCCTCCATATTTGAGGGATGCACATGACAATTCTCTGCAGCATTTTCCCTTAATGAAAAGTGACTATCAATCTCCCTGGGTGGATCCCAGTGAACACCTGTGTGAGCCAAACCTAAACTGTTCCTGTCAGCCAAATGGAGATGTAAAGAATGGTCCCTACCTGCCCTTTCACACACAGCATTCTCCTTTGCTGTCAAAAAAATACTATATGGATACTTTAAAATATGTGTTTAAAATAAAATAAGCCAGTCAACCTTAGATTAACTCGGGATCTGTATGCAGGGGAGCCAGGACACTGAGTAGGTCAATTTCCTAAGGACCCCTATGACCACAAATTTTTCCCTGAGCCCCCTACAAAAACAAGAAATGTCAATCATAAGATAGCTCATCTTAATAATCTATAGACTATGAATAGGATGAATGAAAAATATGCCTTTAATGCAGGAGGCCAAGATTAGTAGGTCTAAAGTTTGAGGTCAGCCTGATCTACATAGAGTTCTAGGTCAGCCAGAGCTACATAGTGAGACCTTGTCTAAAAGAATAATAATAACAACAATAAGAACAATGACTATAAACATTAACAAGACACAGTGGCCTGGGACCCTGGGAGCACACACAGCCTGGGCCAAAAACCAAGGAGTATGCAGGGCCTGGACCTAGGCCCCCTACACATTTGTAGCAAATGTGTAGCTTGGTCTTCAGTCTCTGTTTCTTCCCATTGGCTCCTCTTCCCGTATCTGGACTGCCTGGTTTGGCCTCAGTGGAAGAAGATGTGCCTAGTCACAGGGTGGGGTGGTACCCAAGAGTGGCTCCCTAAGAAAGGGAGGGGCAATGGAGGGAAGGATATGTAAAGGAAAGACTGAGAAGAGAGGCGGGAGTGGGGCTGGGTTCAAGATTAAAGTGAATATGAATAAATAAATAAATAAATAAATAAATAAATAAACAAGATACAATGAGTTCCTAGGCTTTCATTGCACAGGCACATGAGAGGATGTTGCTGAAGCAGACCCGTAAGAGGGTGTGTGATGTTTACAACGAGCATAAATGGAATCCTAGAAACATGAGGGGTCTCTCTTGCATTGCTATACCATGCAATGCTTCACTGGTCCCTGCTTGCTAGCCATGCAACTTTTTGCTGGTCGTCACTTCATAGAAAGAAACATCCCAAACAGTTTCTTGTGATATTCCGGCTGATTCTTGCCATTTCTGCTGACTCATGCAGATTTAGTGGAGCCTTGCAGTTTCTGCTGGATAGAGCTGCTGCTATGGATTTGTGTATCCTGACAACAAAGAATGGAATCGCCCCGAAGATCTACTTCTAAATAGGTTCACATCCTCTTTTCCTATAAACCTTCTTTTTTTCTCCTACCTCTACCTCTGGTCAGTGGGCTAGAAGGGAGGCTGAAGTGTTTAAGAACCCTAAGTAAAACAGGTTTAGAGAAAAA
>JADRCC010555409.1:0-38514 GCA_019843855.1 Hylomyscus alleni | reverse complement strand
CCTCCCTCCCTCCCTCCCTCCCTCCCTCCCTCCCTCCCTCCTTCCCTCTCTTCCTTCCTTTCCTACTTCTCTCCCTCTCTCCCTCCCTTCTCTCCTATTTAAAAATGGTCTCATGTAGCTCAGGCTAGCCTTGAACATGTGGTTCTCCTGCCTACACCTTCTGCGTACTAGGATTCCAGGCATGGCCCCTACACCGTTTGCCGAGGTTTCTCTTCCTTGCTTGCCTTTTGTTCAGCTGTGGGGTCCATGGTGGTTGGGCTCCATTTTCATTTTTCTGCCTACACTGAAACATGGTTTTGGCTGAATGTGGGATGGAGTGAATGAACAACAAATCTCTGGGTTTGTTTGCTGCAGTTTTGGATTCTATGAGAACTTGAGAACTCTCGCCCACACCTTCAGTGTAGTTTCCTTTAGGGTCCTGCTACTGCAAGCGCCAGGTCCTTTGAGACCTCTGTCCCTTGTCCCATCTAACTTCCTGTTCTTCTCTCCAGGTCTCGGAACGGCCCCGAAGTCTCCCTCCAGATCCTGAGTCAGAGAGCTCCCCCTGATGCCCTCTGGCAGTGCCCACCCCATTCCCAAGACAGAAGGGATGAGGAAGCAAAGAGTTTGCGGGATGCCATACTCCGGCTGGTCCGGGACATGTTGCCGAAATTCAGACTCAGGGAGAGCCTGGGTAGAGGGATAAAAGCAAGGCGCGCCTGGGTCCCCAGGAATAGGGGTCTGACTCCTTGCTTTATCCCTGCTATCCCCTGGGCTTCCGACACAGGCCTACACTGGCCTCTGGGAGTGCCATGGCTCTGGTGCCCAGGGAAGATTGTGCCAAAGCTGTGCTTCACAGGGCGAGTCCCAGGGAAGCTGTTAGGAGTCAGGATGAGGAACTGGGGTGTGTGGGGGGGAGGCAGGTCCTTGGGAGTATGCTGGTGTCTTGTCTGTGTACCCTGACCCAGGCTGAGGCCAAGATGGAGCATTGCAAGGTCTTTGCTCAGGGTCAGCCTGGGCTATGGGCTCGGATTGACAGGGAAAGGATAGAAAAGAGGGAATGAGGCAAGTGAGAGAGGAGAGGTGAGGGAGCAAAAATGACAGAAGAGAAAGTGTTGTAATCAGGAGATGGGTGCTAACCTGAAAAGAGGAAAGAAGGACAAAGAGGAGGATGCTGGAGAGACAGGAGGGGAGGAGGGAGAGTGAGCCAGGGGAAAACCCAGACCCGAGAGCTTTTCTCTAGGGTGGGGCTTGAGATTGAGAGCATGACTGTTGCTAGCTTATCCGTCCAGGAAAAATGGTTCCTAGTCAGGGAGGGGATGGGAGGGTATTTATAAGGACTTCTTGATGGGAGATAGATACCCTGTGGGGACCACTGAATATCTCCAGGCACACTTTGGCTCTTCCCAGCAAGGGGGGTCCTTTTCTGGAAGCTTCAATCAACCAAGTGTATTAGGGGAACATAGGGGGCATTTTATTATTGATCACAATCATTATTATTGTTATTATATTGCTATTTTTATTAAACCTCGCCCTGCTACAGGGTGGGGAGTGAGAGAAGTATTTATCTCATTAAGTGCCACGTTCCCAGGAGGGATGGGCTCTGATGCTCCGAGATGTGGCAGGAAACAATAAAGCCAACTTTATAAGCTGCTGGCCTCCCCACCTGGGTCTGTCTTGCTGTGCAAAAATAGGAGTGCAGAAGGAAGAGTGGTGGGGATCATGGACAGCTGAGAGCTGGCCTCTGTGTGCATGTGCATGCCCTCAACAAGACCACAGGGCAACTTTGAATGGTCTCCAGGAGCTGTGATGGGGGGTGGGTGGGGCGGTTTTTATTGCTTGGTTCATTGGATGGCTTTGGTTGCTGTTTATGTTTTTGTTTTTGAGACAGGATCTTAACTATGTACCTCTGAAGGCTAGCATGGAAGTCAGCTTGTAGACCAGGATCACCTCAAAATGGCTCAAAACGAGATATGCCTGCCTCTGATAGAACTCATTGGGTTGGGGGATGGGATCTCTCCTTATCCTGGGAGTTGGTAGCATAGGCTGGCCTGCCGGACCATCCCAGGAGTCTGTTTTCCCCTCTGAAGAGCTGGGATTGTAAGATACACTCCACCCTGCTTTCTCACCTGTGTTCTAGGGACCAAACTGAGGTTCTTAGGCTTGCACAGAAGCGTCTTACCAACTCAGCCATCTTCCTGGAAGACCGTAGTTAAAGAAATGCTTCATTGGTTAAGAGCACCGGTTGCTCTTCCAAAAGATCTGGGTTCAATTCCTGGCAGTCATATGGTGCTTCACAACTATCTATAACAATGGATCTGTTGGGGCTGGAGAAATGGCTCAGCGGTTAGGAGCACTGACTGCTCTTCCGAAGGTCCTGAGTTCAAATCCCAGCAACCACATGGTGGCTCACAACCATCTGTAATGAGATCTGATGCCCTCTTCTGGTGCATCTGAAGACAGCTACAATGTACTTACATATAATAAATAAATAAATAAATAAATAAATAAATAAATCTTTAAAAAAAAAAACACACAATGGATCTGTTGTCCTCTTCTGACCTCCAGGCACCAGGCACACACATGGTGCACTTACATCCACACAGGCAAGATACTCATACGCATAAAACAAAAATAGACCTCTTGCCAGGTGGTGGTGGCACACACTTTTAATTCCAGCACGGGAGGAGGCAGAGGCAGGCAGATTTCTGAGTTCAAGGCCAGCCTGGTCTACAGAGTGAGTTTCAGGACAGCCAGAGCTACACAGTGAAACCCTGTCTAAAAAACAAACAAACAAACCTCTTAGCTATGGTGGTGATACATACCTTTAATTCCAGCACTTAGTAGGCAGAGGCAAGCAGATCTCTAAGTTTGAGGCCAACCTGGTTTACAGAACAAGTTTCAGGACAGCCAGGTCTACACAGAAACCCTGTCTCCATAGATAGATAGGTAGATAGATAGATATAGACAAACCTTTAAAGGAATCAGCTGACATGCACAAAGAGGGTAAATGGGTACAGTTTGATAATGAAAGGATGGCTTACAGACATGTAGGCAGTATTAGGGAGCCTCCCCTATCCATAGGAAGGGGATAGTATGGGACACTACTTCCATAGGAAGACAGTCATGCTACCTGACAGCCATGGCCTGCCCAAGACAACCTCGGCTGTGGCTGAGCAGGAATTCAGGTCTGAAGGTAATTCTCTCTTTTTACAATGTGCCCACCCTCCCTTCTCTTGCCTCCAGGCAAACCCAGCCAGCATCAGAGGCCCTAAGAGTCCAGGTTTAGAGTTGGCAGAAGGCTACCTTGAAGGCATGGTCGGTGGAGAGGGTAGGAGTTGATCTGAGGCCTGCTAAGGGCCTCTGCAGCACCAATGCTCACACATGTAAGGCATCTAAGAAGTGGGAAGGACTTACAGGTGTTTTACCTGTTCTTAATCAGGGTTTCCATGACTGGGTAGCATCCAGAGCTCCGGACTGAGCTAGACAGAGACAGGGTAAGGTCTGAACCCTGGGACCAGGGCAGGCCATAAAGCTGGAGGGAAAGTAGGTCAAGAAGATGGGGTTCACCAGGCAGTGGTGGCACATGCCTTTAATCCCAGCACTTGGGAGGCAGAGGCAGGCGGACTTCTGAGTTCAACCAGCCTGGTCTACAGAGTGAGTTCTAGAACTACACAGAAGAGAAAAAACCCTGTTTCGAAAAACAAAAACAAAAACAAAAACAAAAACAAAAACAAAAACAAACAAAAAAAAAAAAGATGAGGGGAGGCGCCACCGTCTGGTCCAGAATGAGATTGCAGGTGCGCTGCAGAATTAGAGCGCCTGAGAAACGTGGGCTAGAGAGTCAGACCCAAACGTTGTTCCAACACCCACGTGGTGGCTCGCAACGATCCATAACTCTGTTCCAAGGAATCTGTTGTCTTCATCTGATGTCTGTGAGCAACAGGCACATACACGGTGTACATACAGACATGCACTTATACACGCAAAATAAAATCCGATCTCATAGGAGGTTCTTGCGAGACTCTAGCACCGTGACAATGTCAAACGCTGCCAGGCTGTTTGGAAACTGTCTCTTCTATCCATTGGGGAACAGAGGGTCTCACTGAGATGTGGAGTAGATGAAAAGGATGTTCAGATCTCTAGCAAGTTAAGACCTAAACCCATTCCTCATCGAACTGGAGAAATGGTTGCTGCCCTGACACCCAGAAAAAGTCGGCCAAATTCTACTCTCATCTCCAAGTTCTTACAGTTTCTGTACTTTTAATTCATTTTTAAAATTGCATCTCTATGGCCATGTGTAGGATGTGTTTGTAATTGCAGATGTGAAGGTCAGAAGATAACTTTTTGGAGCCAGTCCTCCATAACCTTTAAGTGGGTTCCAGGCATCAGAGTTAGGTCCTCAGGCTTTTGTCAGGCAAATGCTTTTACCCAAAGAAGTGTCTTAGCTAACCATTAGTTACATTTCTTTTGAAAAGTCAATTTTCGCTGAGCAGTGGTGGTGTAAGCATTTAATCCCACCCAGCACTTGGGAGGCAGAGGCAGGTGGATTTCTGAGTTCAAGGCCAGCCTGGTCTACAGAGTGAGTTCCAGGACAGCCAGGGCTACTCAGAGAAACTCTGTCTCGAAAAACCAAAGGAAAAAAAAAAAGAAGAAGAAGAAAGGAGGAAGAAGAGGAGAAGGAGGAGAAGGAAGAGGAGAAGAAGGAGGAGACAATGACATGGGACTCCCTAGCAGTATGTTATGTCGTCACTGGGGGAGGTGTGCTGCTGCTGCCCTCAGAAGAGATTAAGATAATTCTGTGTGACTCTGAATTATTATTTCACAGGATTGAGTTGTTAGGGTGTCCACCTCAATGAAGGAGGATCTAGACAGACAGGTAAAAGGTTCCTGAGTCCAGCTTGGGAAAATAAGGGAGTGTATTCTTTTTCTCTTTCTTTCAGTCTGACCATTTGTTTATTACTCTTTTCAGCAGGGAGGTGTTTCGAGACATGGTTTTCTGTGTAGCCCTAGCCATCCTGGAACTCTTGAGATTCTCCTGCCTCTGCCTCTGAAGCACTGGGATTAAGGTGTGCACCCCCCACTGCCTGGCTTTCTTTGTTACCTTTAAAGGCTTATTATTATTATTATTATTATTATTATTATTATTATTATTATTATTTGTTTTCAAGATGGTTTCTCTGGGTAGCCCTGGCTGTCCTGGAACTCACTCTGTAGACCAGGCTGGCTTTGAACTCAGAAATCTGCCTGCCTCTGCCTCTCAAGTGCTGGGATTAAAGGCATGTGCCTCCACCGCCCGATTTAAAGGTTTATTTTTGACTGGACTAAGTCTTAGGAGTCCTCTCCTTGAGGCCAACCTCCACATCATGCCAGTCCTGGCACTTTTCTTCCTTTCCACTCCTGGCCAGAGGCTGAGTCTGCTCTGTACCAGACTCCTTGTTGTCTTAGTGCAGCGTTTCTTCAGAACAACGTGGAGTAACAAGATACTGAATCATGAGAGCTTCTTACCTGCTTTGTTTAAGGGCTTTCTGACATTTTGGGGATGCCATCTTCAGAGGAATTGGAAAACCTTGTGGATTCTGCCAGCTCTTTTGAGGTCTAACCACCAAGGCACAGTATCTGTTGGTCCAGAAATACCCTTCTCTCTTGGCCTCCTTTTTAACAGTATCAATTTGAGAACACTTAGATTGTCATCTACAGTGTTCTCTCTCCAGTTTCCCTTGGTCTATAACAGCAACAACTCTTAACAACAGGCACACTGTGCTGTGGCTTAAGACATTTTGCTTCACGGGAAAACCTATTAGTCATTCTCATGACTGGTTTGAACATATTACCAACCCTTCAGCAGCTGTCACTCACTCAAAGCATAGCATCGACAGCTGCTTCCGACTGCCATGGCTTCCTTTAGAAAGTGGGAAGTTGGTCCGGCAGTGGTGCACACCTTTAATCCCAGCACTTGGGAGGCAGAGGCAGGCAGATTTCTAAATTCAAGGCCAGCCTGGTCTTCAGAGTGAGTTCCAGGACAGCCAGGGCTACATAGAGAAACCCTGCCTCGAAAAACAAAACAAACAAACAAAACTCCCAAAAACAGATTTTAAAAGGCTTGAAGTACATAGCAGAATCAATACAAACCTGGGTTCAGAGCGCCACCTAGTGTAGCAGCTGTGGAAGAGCATACAGATTCTAACCACAAAAAAACCAACGCATTTTGGGAAAGCCAGTTTCTGTGCCCATCCCATGTCCTTTCCAGGACTCAGATGTGACTGGTTTGCTGAATCTGACAGACAGGACAGCTAAATGATCTTCTGCGGTAATGTGGAGTTATTCTAAGGCTGGCTGTCGTGGCGCACTCTGTGGTTGGAGGCTGGAGGATCAGGAGTTCAAAGTCACCCTCAACTAATGAAGTAATAAAGTGAAAAAACAAAGCTGTAGAAACAAGGTTCTGGGAATATAGAAACCAAGTTTTCGAGAATATAGAAACAAAGTTCTGGTGGTCAGAATGTTGAGACAGAATGACCAGGCCATTCTGACTAAGCTAAGTAAGGCCAAAACAGAAATGACTGGTAGTCGTGATGATTTTAAGGTCCAGGAAAACAAGATTAGCAATTCTGGAAGAAACCCCCCAACCCCTCCCTGTGGTGAATTTCGAAAAAGACCACAAACTGTCACCCTGACCTTGCTGATGACAATCCCCCCTACTACCTACCTAGTTGCTCAGCCCCTTCCCAGGGACTTTTCAAGGCCAGGTGGTGAGCTGGATAGGGAAGTTGGCCGACTAAGCCAAGAACAGCCCCCCACCCCGAACAAGCCAACCAATGCCTGATGAGAGCCTTTGTCCTGTGTTCCACCAACCAGAGTAAGCCAGCTAGCCCTATTGCAGGAATCTGCCCTCTGTAAAGTATAAAAGATGTGTGCTTTCTGTGTTCGAAGTTGACCCCCCCCCATAACGGTGGGCAACCCCACATATGTGGATCAATAAACCTCATGTTATTGGAACTATCTATTGTCAATCTATTGTCAATCTGTGTTCTCTGGGTTAAGAGCACTGACTGCTCTTCCAGAGGTTCTGAGTTCAATTCCCAGCAACCACATGGTGACTCATAACCACACTACATAGCAAGTTTGAGGCCAGGGGTCATAGGACTACTCCTACCAAAATTAATGAACCCTTGTCTCAAAAAGCAAACGAAAAGGCTAGAGAGATAGCCCTGGCCTCTGTGCCCCTTGCTTCTTGCTTCATTATGTCAACTCTCCTATCACATTGCTTCATAAGGTGCCAACTGTCACAAGGTGACAAATTCAAAGGGACCCACTCCAGAACTGCCATTGTGAGCTATATAAACGTATTTTCTTTCATAGTATTCATCTTCAAGACTGTGACAGAAGTGACATGGTGGGCTGGTATATCATTTGGAAATAGGTTGTAAGCATTGTGAGCTTTGATTAACTATTACAATGTTAGGATGGATTAGAGACCTCCCTGGATTCATATATTTAAGCCCTTTTATAATAAATTAGGGGGCTGGAGAGAGGATTCACAGGTTAAGAGCACTAGCTGCTCTTCCAGAGGTTCTGAGTTCAATTCCCAGCAACCACGTGGTGATTCATAACCACCTGTAATCTGGTGCCCTCTTCTGGTGTGTCTGATGACAGCGACGGTGTATTTACATAAAGCAAATCATTAAAGAGTAAAAAATAATTAGTATTTTAATTTTTAAAGTTTTTTTTAATTGTAGTTTATGTGTATGGGTGTTTTGCCTGCATGTATGTCTGTGCTCTACATGTATCATGCATGTCTGTGCTCTACATGTGTCATGCATGTCTGTGCTTCCATGTATCATGGAAGTAAAAGAGGACATTGGATTCTGTGGTACCTGATTTACAGACCGTTGTGAGCCACCATTGGGACCTCTGGAAGAGCAATCAGTGCTCTTAAGAGCTGAGCCCTCTCTCCAGCCCCAATTTTTATGTTTGCTTTCTGAGCTAGAGTCTCACTATGTAGCCATGATTGGCCTGGAACTTGTATGCAGAGTGCTGGGATTAAAGGTATGCACCACCATGTCCAGCCCCTCTTCAAAGAGAATCATATATAGTTTATTCTAGAACTTCAAATTTATTCCAAATTTGAGTGACCATGGTTCAGGAATACAGATTTAGGTTGATCCAAATTCTGTGTTCTGATATGACAGCAATTTCATAGCTTTACAAAACAAAGAAACTTAAAAATCAAAGAAACTTTAAATGCATGGCTAGACGTAGCTGGATGGTGATGGCACATGCCTTTAATCCCAGCACTCAGGAGGCAGAGACAGGCAGATCTCTTTGAGTTTGAGGCTAGCCTGGTCTACAAAGTGAGTTCCAAGACATCCATAGGTACACAGAGAAATCCTGTCTCAAACAAAACAAAACAAAACAAAAAAACAAAAACAGCAGCAGCAACAACAAAACCCCAAAAACAAAAACAAAAAGAAAGAAAAAGGTTTTGTTTGTATATAGGTGTTTTTGCATATATTTGTGACGCAAGGAGCTGCTCAGATGTGGAAAACAGAAAGATCAAGTATCCTTCTTTATGACTCTCTGTCTCGTTCCGTTTACACAGACTCTCTTGTGGAACCTGCAGCTAGGTCGGTACGCGGGAAGTCCCAAGTATCCTCCTCTCTTTAACCCCAGCACTGACCCCATTCTCCATCCGTGCCCCACAATGCTAGGATTCCAGATGTGTAAGTGAATTCTGGGGATTTGAACTCAGGGCCTCGTATTGGTACAGCAAAGGCTCTTGCCTGCTGAGTCATCTGCTCTGCCTCATATACTCAGGTCTTAGTCTCAGACAGGAAGACCTCATTTTGGAGACACAGGGTCATTGCAGACTTAAGTGAGTTAAGGTGAGGTCATGAAGGCTTGGAGGAGGGGCTGTGCCATGTGTACTGATGGTGTACATCTATAATCCCAGCATAGTGGAGGCTAAGGCAGGAACATGGTGGCCAGTCTGAACTAAAAAGCAAGATCCTGTCTAAGGTAAAACTGACCTTGAACTCCTGATCTTTTTTTTTCTTTTTCTTTCCGTTCCTTAATTTTATTTTACATATGTATGTGCATAAGGTGCCTGCCTGGAGCTTGTAGAGGACAGCAAAGAACACTGGACCTCCTAAAACTGGGCTAAAAATCCAGTTGAGTAGACATGTACATACTGGGAACCCAGGGTCCCAAGCCGGCCTAGCCAATGTTCAGTTAGGTATCTTTTGTTTTTGATTTTTTTTGTTTTTGTTTTTTGAGACTGGGTTTCTCTGTGTAGCCCTGGCTGTGCTGGAATTCACTTTGTAGACCAGGCTGGCCTCGAACTCACACATCTGCCTGCCCAAGTGCTGGGATTAAAGGCGTGAGCCACCACTGTCCGGCGCCAGTGCTCTGAACTCTTGAGTCATCTCTGCCGTCCACCCTGAGTTTCTTGCCTCTAATTTCAAGGCATCATAGACCAGGCTTGCCCTGAACTCACCAAAATTCTTCTGCCTCTGTCTTACTGTGTTCAGCCCTGCATTTTTTTTAGGTGTGAATGTTTCGTCTGCATCTTTTTATGTGTGTGCTCCACGTCATGCTTGGTGGAGGTCAGAGAAAGGCATGGATCCTCTGGAAATGGGAGTTACAGATGGTGAGCCACAATGTGGGTGTGGAGACATGAACTTGAACCCAGGTCCTTTGCAAGAGCAACAAGTGCTCTAAACAGCTAAACCAGATCTCCAGCCTCCTTGTAGTATTTTAGAGTAACAGTTCCCCTCACATCTTAAACTGGCCATAATACATACAAACTGCAGCAGCGCCACTGTTTAATCCTAGGACTATAATCTCCCAGAAGGCACCGGAGGAACTTCTGGCGTGATCCTAGAGGACCAATCGTTGAGGAGTTCAGCTTACCCGCCCTGAAGCAGCAGGACTACTTCTCCCATAAGCCACTGCGGGTTTGGCTGTCATTTCAGATTTAGAGAGGGCGGGGTGAGCAAAGACTCCCCTTTCCCGGCAGGCAGTGCGGCCATAGGGAGGCGCGGGACTTCATTTCCCAGCAGGCTTCAGGCGGCGGGCGCCGCGGTGCCTTGTGTGGGATGTAAGCGCGGAGGTGGGCTCGGGGGACCGAAGCCAGAACTCTCCTTGGGACTTGTGGGAGGCTGGTCTGGGTTTGCCTTCTGTACAGGCTCCAGAGGGCCCGGTAGAGATTGCAGGGACCGAAAGGGGCGGCCTTTGAGGGTCCCCAAGAGGTCTTTGGGACGCAGCCTCATCGGGGCTGGGGGTCCCGGGATTGTAGAAGGCCCTACAGCCTTGGTTGAAGGGTCTCAGAAACCGAGCCGCCGCCCGTGAGCGCAGGACGAAGCGGCTGGCGAAGCAGAATTGTGGCGGAGGGTAGAGCCTTAGCCGAGCCTGGGAGGGGGCTCTCTCGCCGAGCCCGACCCTCCCTCCCTCGGCTCGCCCGCAGGCCACCGCCCGCCGCCATGGGGCTCAAGGCCGCCCAGAAGACGCTGTTCCCTCTGCGCTCTATCGACGACGTGGTGCGCCTGTTTGCTGCAGAGCTGGGCCGAGAGGAGCCCGACCTGGTGCTCCTCTCCTTGGTCCTGGGCTTCGTGGAGCATTTCCTGGCTGTCAACCGTGTCATCCCCACCAACGTGCCCGAGCTCACCTTCCAGCCCAGCCCCGCACCCGACCCTCCTGGCGGCCTCACCTACTTCCCGGTGGCCGACCTATCCATCATCGCTGCCCTCTATGCCCGATTCACCGCTCAGATCCGCGGCGCTGTGGACCTCTCCCTCTATCCTCGAGAGGGGGGTGTTTCTAGTCGCGAACTGGTAAAAAAGGTCTCGGATGTCATATGGAACAGCCTCAGCCGCTCTTACTTCAAAGACCGGGCCCACATCCAGTCCCTCTTCAGCTTCATCACAGGTTGGAGTCAGACAGGTGGTCAGGGGAGCAAATGAATGTTGTCTTAACCTCTTCTCATGTCTGAACAATATGGTTTATAGCCCATTTGAGACTTGTAAACCTTGTGTAGTAGGGCAGGTATTATTTCTCCTTCGCAGCTGTGGAGAGAGAATTCCGAAGAGGGGAATATCAGAATGCCAGGGCGGAGACTGGAACCTGATCATTTGGTGCCAGATCTTACTCTCTAGTCCGTCAACACCCCAGCCCTGCCATTGATTAGCCAGAGGAATTTGGCAGCCCAACATATGGGGAAAGAGTCTGGTAGCATACTGGGGAGGTGGGACAAATGGGTGGATGCACTTGAGACAATTAAGATGATACCTTTGAAAATATTTTGAAAGGAAGCACGGGCTTGAGCTTAAGAAGCTTAAGGCTAAGGACACGCAAAGTGCTTCAGCTCTCCATACAATGTATTGAGCACACATCTGAGGCCTCTTGTGAGCTTAGCAGGAAAAAAGTGCAGAGATAAATCAGAACGTGAGGAAGGGAGGGGTGGGGGTTCCTAGGGTCCTGGGTTTGCTCTTCCTGATAGAGTGTGATAGGTGTACAATAGATACTGGGTTAAGTCATTATGGTCATTATGTTAACAGAAGTACCTGGCATAGAAATGGGAGGGACAGTTTCTGACTGGGTGGACCTGAGATCCAGAAAGGTCTCCTGGGGTTGGGTTATTGGGAGGGGGATGCTGTGAACATAAAAGGGTGAACGTAATGGGTAGAGTTTGTGATGCTTGGACACAGACTTGAGAGGTGCATGAGGGAGCATGGCTCCCTTCTTCCAGGACAGAGCTCTCATTACTGCCCTCTTCCACAGGCACTAAACTGGACAGCTCGGGCGTGGCCTTTGCAGTGGTAGGGGCCTGCCAGGCTCTGGGTCTCAGAGATGTCCATCTGGCCCTGTCCGAGGATCATGCTTGGGTGGTGTTTGGGCCCAATGGGGAGCAGACAGCTGAGGTGACCTGGCATGGCAAAGGCAACGAGGACCGCAGAGGCCAGACAGTCAATGCTGGTGTGGCTGAGCGGGTATTGCATTTTCCCTCCATCCTTTCCCTTTTCCTTCTGTGAGCCTAAGTCATCTGAGGGAGTCTACTTCCCTGGCCAGGCTCCCCTCAACCCACCATCCCTCTGTGTTTATGTACCAAGGGGGAAGGCAGATGAACTGATTTTTGGTGCTATGCCCTGGAGCAGGCACGAGGTGGGACATCCTGAGATGTCTGCTTTTCTCCCTTTCCAAGAGCTGGCTGTACCTGAAAGGATCATACATGCGTTGTGACCGCAAGATGGAGGTGGCGTTCATGGTGTGTGCCATCAACCCTTCCATTGATCTTCACACTGACTCTTTGGAACTGTTGCAACTACAGCAGGTGAGGAGACTGCCCCTGCCCAGGACCACCCTTTCCCTTCTGTAAAAAGAACTGATCCTTCTCAATGCACAGGGGAAGTAGAGTTGAGACACGAAGGGCTTTGCGAGTCTTGAATCCTAGCCCTTCTGTGGTGGAAGGACTCTATTTCTTCTGGTCACCTCTCTACCTGATAGGCAGCTCCTTTCTACTCACTACGCTTCTCTCCCTTTGGCTGTAGAAGCTGCTCTGGCTGCTGTATGACCTAGGACATTTGGAAAGGTCAGTAGAAAGATATGATCAGATAGGCCTTGGGGGAGGGATCAGGGAACTGAGTGATAGCCTGAGTTTATGATCTGTTCCCAGGTACCCCATGGCGCTAGGGAACTTGGCAGACCTGGAGGAGCTGGAGCCTACCCCTGGTCGGCCAGACCCACTCACCCTCTATCACAAGGTGAGGGCATCTCAGAAAAACAGCAGCTCCTTTCTGGGGATGGAGAGGAGATAGGTGCAAAAGGGAAAATGTTGTGTGTTATTTTCTGCCTTACTCTGTATAAGGCATTTGTGTAACGAGGGCAGTTCTGTGTTTCAGAAGAGCCCTGGGTTCCCCAGCCTAGGAGTTGCAGGGTCAGAATTTATCCCACAAGCCCTGTATTTTTTAGCTTCCCTTTGTTATCCTGGCTATAGCCTGTGGTAGCACTGTGGAGAGATGTTAGCTTGCTCAATATGGTAGGAGGATGGTTGGGCTTGGAAACCTTTATACAGGACCACGTGGGGAAGAGACTTGCCCTAGGCTCGAGTGTTTCCCTGTTCCTCCCTAGGCTTTGTTTTGTGGGGTCACCACTCCTCCTGTCTGCCCTTGCTTTAGCATGCAGGCTTGTAGATCCAGGCCTGGGATGAAGGTGGGAGGGAGTGGGGAATAGCAAGCAAAGGGGCCAGCAGGGAATGGAGCCAGGGTTAGAGCCAGGGAGGACCCTTTAGCATCCTCTTTCTATAGCATGTCAGTGACATGGGGACTGCCTTCCTGAGAGTCCTTTGCTCCGTCCTCCAGGGGATTGCCTCAGCTAAGACCTACTACCAGGATGAACACATCTACCCCTACATGTACCTGGCTGGCTACCACTGTCGCAACCGCAATGTGCGCGAAGCCCTGCAGGCCTGGGCTGACACTGCCACTGTCATCCAAGAGTGAGGATTCCCCTGCCAGGGCCTCCAGCCTGCTCTATCTCCCTGTGACTTTCCAATCGGTCATCAGTTGTGAGACCTTGTCTCAAGCTCTCTAATCAGCCCCTATACAGCCAAGGCTACCATTACTTGGGAATGGTTAGCTCCTCCTCTTCCTCATGCCTTTCCTTCACTCCTCTCTGTCCATTTCTTCCTGCTTTATAGTCAGCTGTGTTATCCATGGTGCCTCTGTCTCTGACAAACTTCTAGTCTAGTCCCCACATCCCACTCCATAACCTTGCCTTGGACTAACATGATCACTGTCATCTGGGTGAGCAAGGACTCCAGCCTCTCACCCAGTCAGTGGGATGTCACCTGAATCCTGTGTGTTCTCACAGCTACAACTACTGCCGGGAGGATGAGGAGATCTACAAGGAATTCTTTGAAGTGGCCAATGATGTCATCCCCAATCTGCTGAAGGAGGCAGCCAGCCTGCTAGAAGCAGGCGAGGAGCGGCCTGGGGAGCAAGCCCAGGTGAAGGGCTGGACTCCATTGGTGCACCCTCCCTCATGGGCACATTGATTGGACTGCATGGACAGGATTGGGGATTCTCTTTGCTGGAGCTGATATCTTGGGCAAGGGTTTGAAAGAACTTTAGGGTGTTTTAGAGCTAAAGTCTTTAAAAGGGGTTGATGGTCCATCTCTTTGATGGCCAGGTTCTAACCTGGGCTAGGCTGTAGGTGAGGAAAGGCAGTCCCCTCCTCCCCTCACTTGCACCAAGGGTTGGTTTTATAAAAGGAAGGAGATTCTAGCCTGCACTTGCCTTCCCTGAAACTAAGGCTTTGCCCAGGTGGAGGGAGCCTGGCCTGCATGCTGTGTGACCTCTGCTGTACCTTCCCTATCCAGGGCACCCAGGGCCAAGGTTCTGCCCTTCAAGACCCAGAGTGCTTTGCCCACCTGCTGCGATTCTATGATGGCATCTGCAAATGGGAAGAGGGTAGCCCCACACCAGTACTGCACGTAGGCTGGGCAACTTTCCTTGTGCAGTCCCTAGGCCGATTTGAGGGACAGGTGAGAGTCCTATCCAGGGCATGGGAACTATAGGTGGTGACAGTAGCCATAGGGGAGTGAGGTTATATTGCATGTTTATGAGTACAAATGAGAGAACACTCCTAGAGGGGTGGCCAGGAGCTGAGCCTGGAGGTCCCACTGGTGAACCACAACCTTTCCCTTGGCTTTCGGTTTTGTTCAGGTGCGGCAGAAGGTGCACATAGTTAGCCGGGAAGCAGAGGCAGCAGAGGCTGAAGAGCCCTGGGGGGATGCAGCCAGAGAAGGCCGTCGGCGTGGTCCCCGCCGAGAGTCCAAGCCTGAGGAGCCACCGCCACCCAAGAAGCCTGCACTGGACAAGGGCCCGGGTTCAGGGCAAAATGCAGGGTCGGGACCACCTAGGAAAACATCAGGGACTGTCCCAGGTACTACCCGTGGCCCTGAAGTCAGCAATGCTGCTCAGGCTCCAGCACCTGCAGCATCACCACCCCCAGAGGGCCCAGTGCTCACTTTCCAGAGTGAGAAGATGAAAGGCATGAAGGAACTACTGGTGGCCACCAAGATCAACTCGAGTGCCATCAAGCTGCAACTCACGGCACAGTCCCAAGTGCAGATGAAGAAGCAGAAAGTGTCCACACCCAGTGACTACACACTCTCTTTCCTAAAGCGGCAGCGCAAGGGCCTCTGAACTCTTCGGGATTCTGTGACCCGGCCCCAGGCCTCCCCTCACTCTCAGCAGGCTTCACCCTAGTCCAGACTACGCACACAGTCCTAGCAGGCCCAGAGCTGTCCTGCAATGACTGGGAGCCTTCATTTAGCCCCTCTTCAGGCCTGAGAGCCCTGGCTCAGTTATTAGAATTTAGAGGTCATCTCCCACCAGCCGGCCAATTGGAACCTCATTGTAGGTCCATGCAACCAGTCTTTACAGATCCAACACCCCTGAAATTCAGTGGACCATGACAAGGAACCCTAGTCAAGCCTGAACAGTTCGGCATTCCTCCCATTGGGGGCTAGATTGACTTTAGCCTGAGAACACAGTTGCTACCTGGAAACCAAGGACCATTCAGTCCCTAGGGGTAGATTTCCGCACTTTATACAGTTCAGTCCTTTGGGAATCCAAGTTCCTTACCCCAAAGAACTTACATATTGATGCCTGAATTTGGAAATCTTCCTCATCTCCCTTGCCCCAGAGTCCAGGACATGAAGCTCCGACTCTATCTGTGAATACTGAGCCTCGCCCCCTTCCTGACCAAACTGGCCCAAGAACAGAGCGGGACCTCTTCCAGCCCTCTGGGAACCTCCCTGAAGTCCCAGGAGGAAATCTGCACGGGGTGGGGGAGGGCCAGTCTCTTCCTGTTTTGTACATAGATTTATTTTTCAGTTCCAAGGAAGATAAATACATTTTGTTAAGAAAAAGAGATGTATGTGTTTCATCTGAGAAATTGGGTATGGGGCGGGAGTGGATATCCGCTTTTGCTGTCTTAGGATTTTGAACTTTATGCTCCGCACCTGTAGCGCGTCGAGAATTGGGAGGGGGATCTAAGCTCCGCCCCTGCTTCGGGGACTTCCCCGCGCGACCAGGGCGCCTCCTCTCGGCCAGGCAGGCGGCGGGGCATCCCCGGCTGGCCCCGCCCCAGCTTGGCCCCGCCCCTACGGCCTCCGAGCCTCGGCGCTGCCCCTGCCTGCCCGCCCGCTTCGCCCCGCCCCACCCCGCGCCGCTCCGCGCCGGCTCCGCAGCTCGCGCCCGCCGGCCGGTCCGGCGCCGGGCCATGGCGCTGTTGAGGGACGTGTCGCTGCAGGATCCGCGGGACCGCTTCGAGCTGCTGCAGCGTGTGGGGGCCGGGACCTATGGCGACGTTTACAAGGTGCGCTGCGCGGGGCTGCGGGACGGGCGGGAGCGCAGGAGGGTGCATCTTCACGTCCCGCCGCAGGAGCCCCGGCCCCGCCCCCTCCTCACCCCACTTCTCGCCCTGCGCCCCCAGGCCCGAGACACCGTCACGTCCGAACTGGCCGCGGTGAAGATTGTCAAGCTAGACCCAGGTGTGGGCCCGGGTGGGGCCTCTGTGCTCCAGGGAGGCAGGCGGGTGAGCTGGCGGGGGCGGAGAGTTGGCATTTTCTAGACACCCCCGTGAAAACGACCCCGGGAGAAACTAAGGTCTGACTCCTGCCCGGCGAGGAGAGGAATACTCTGTGCTCATTTTGCACATAGGGACAGAGTCTGGGCTATCTGTGTGCCCCCCATAATGCCTTGTGCTCCCCAGGGGACGACATCAGCTCTCTTCAGCAGGAAATCACCATCCTTCGTGAATGCCGCCACCCCAATGTCGTGGCCTACATCGGCAGCTACCTCAGGTGAGATTGTTTATCTTCTTAGCCCAGACAGCCCTCGTGTGTCCTGCATTGTACCAGCCCCAGTTCTCTGTCTCCCCAGGAATGACCGATTGTGGATCTGTATGGAGTTCTGTGGAGGAGGGTCACTGCAGGAGATTTACCACGGTGAGACTTAACTTGGACTTAACCTGGCTTAACTTGGACTCCTCTTAGCTTCTGACTGGCTGTGTGACCTTGAGAGAAATACTGTCCTCCTCTGAGCTCTGTTTCCCAGCCTGACTCTGAAAGAAATGTGACTAACATCACTTTGCCTGTAGTGGTGGCTGCTGCTTCCCACTATGCGGGGTAGGGAGGGAGGGTCAGCATATTCCCTCAGGCTCTTTCTCTTCAGCCCTAATTCTGTGTTTCAGCCACTGGGCCCCTGGAAGAACGGCAGATTGCCTACGTTTGCCGCGAGGCACTGAAGGTATGGCATAGGCAGCACCCATTTTGGAATCCTAAGGAGTCTGGCCAGTGGGAGATTGGGACCTTGGGATGTACTGGCTCAGGGGATGTAGGTCCTAGCCGGAGGGGAGCCCCAGTTCTGTTGCCGGAAGCAGCCTGTTTCCCTCTTGGCTCAGTCACTTCCTGTTTGGGGAGAGGGGTGGAGGAAGCAGCTTGGGTGGGGGGCCCCAGTCCTGAGGAGGGGCTCAGAAGAGATGATTAGTGCAAGGTAGCTGTCCACAGAGACTTCTGTTTGTTCCCAGGGGCTCCACCACCTGCATTCTCAGGGGAAAATTCACCGAGACATTAAGGTAGGGGTCAGCCAAGGGCATGGGTCAAATGAGCAGTAAGCTGCCAGGCACCTGACACGATCCTTTCTGTGTGTCCCCCCACCAGGGTGCCAACCTTCTGCTCACTCTGCAGGGTGATGTCAAGCTGGGTCAGTACTGGGGGATGCCATGTGGTTGAGGGTTCAGCAGGGGCTCAGGGACCATAGAATTGAGTGCTGGAGATCCCAGTCACTTTACTGCTTGAGCCTCAGTTTCCCCACTTAGGAGATGTAGCATTATTACTTGCTTGCTGATAGTTGGCTGAGTGAGGTTGAATTGGGAGGGATCTGACATGGGATTGTGTTTAAAGATGGAAGGATGGTGACCCCTCTCAGAAGAGGGGCCTGGCCTGGCTTGGGACGGTTGTGGGGGGACCCAGGTCCAACCTGATATAGCCTGGGCCCTGGGGTGGGAGGTAAGTGAGGCCCTGGGTCTGGTAAGAGTTCTTTCCTGCAGCGGACTTTGGGGTGTCAGGCGAGCTGACAGCATCTGTGGCCAAAAGACGGTCTTTCATCGGCACTCCATACTGGTAAGATGGTGGTGCCCTTGCAGTAGGGGTGGTGGCCACAAGGAGGGCATCTGGCCATCTCGTATGTGACCCTGATCCTAGGATGGCGCCAGAGGTTGCTGCTGTGGAACGCAAAGGTGGCTACAATGAGCTGTGTGACGTCTGGGCCCTGGGCATCACTGCCATTGAGTTGGGCGAGCTGCAACCACCGCTGTTCCACCTGCACCCCATGAGGTCAGCCTTGCACATGCCCCTAGCCTGACCCTTGCCCTGCTGACCCCTTGACCCATGAGTTCACATCCTCCCCAGGGCCTTGATGCTCATGTCGAAAAGCAGCTTCCAGCCACCCAAGCTGAGAGACAAGACGCGTTGGTGAGGGCTCACTCACAGCGATACACCCTTTTCCAGCCAAGCCCCATGGCATAGAGGCTTTTGCCAAGGACTGGCCTTGGTTCCCACTGTAGGCAGTGGAACAGGAGGGAAGGAAGGGCTGGTGGCTTGTGATGGAGGCACTCCTATGGCGCAACCACAGCACTGACCAAGCTGCTGCTCCCTTGGTGACCGGCTGGGGCAACTGACAGGATGCTTCTTTGCAGAGCTTAATCTGTGTTTGGGTGGGTGGGGCTTTTGTACCCACTAGGACCCAGACTTTCCACCACTTCCTCAAGCTGGCCCTAACCAAGAACCCCAAGAAGAGGCCTACAGCTGAGAAGCTTCTGCAGGTGGGAGGCAGGGGGTGAGCCTGGGGACTTGAGACTCAAAGACAAGGGCTGGAAGCCAGGGAGCAACCTCATCACCCCTTGTTCCTCCAGCACCCATTCACGACCCAGCATCTCCCTTCGGCCCTCCTTACTCAGCTCCTCGACAAGGCCAGTGACCCCCACTTGGGAACCCTCTCTCCTGAAGGTCACTGGCCTTGTCGAGGAGCTGAGTAAGGAGGGCCGAAGGGAGATGCTGGGTCGTGAATGGGTGCTGGAGGAACAAGGGGTGATGAGGTTGCTCCCTGGCTTCCAGCCCTTGTCTTTGAGTCTCAAGTCCCCAGGCTCACCCCCTGCCTCCCACCTGCAGAAGCTTCTCAGCTGTAGGCCTCTTCTTGGGGTTCTTGGTTAGGGCCAGCTTGAGGAAGTGGTGGAAAGTCTGGGTCCTAGTGGGTACAAAAGCCCCACCCACCCAAACACAGATTAAGCTCTGCAAAGAAGCATCCTGTCAGTTGCCCCAGCCGGTCACCAAGGGAGCAGCAGCTTGGTCAGTGCTGTGGTTGCGCCATAGGAGTGCCTCCATCACAAGCCACCAGCCCTTCCTTCCCTCCTGTTCCACTGCCTACAGTGGGAACCAAGGCCAGTCCTTGGCAAAAGCCTCTATGCCATGGGGCTTGGCTGGAAAAGGGTGTATCGCTGTGAGTGAGCCCTCACCAACGCGTCTTGTCTCTCAGCTTGGGTGGCTGGAAGCTGCTTTTCGACATGAGCATCAAGGCCCTGGGGAGGATGTGAACTCATGGGTCAAGGGGTCAGCAGGGCAAGGGTCAGGCTAGGGGCATGTGCAAGGCTGACCTCATGGGGTGCAGGTGGAACAGCGGTGGTTGCAGCTCGCCCAACTCAATGGCAGTGATGCCCAGGGCCCAGACGTCACACAGCTCATTGTAGCCACCTTTGCGTTCCACAGCAGCAACCTCTGGCGCCATCCTAGGATCAGGGTCACATACGAGATGGCCAGATGCCCTCCTTGTGGCCACCACCCCTACTGCAAGGGCACCACCATCTTACCAGTATGGAGTGCCGATGAAAGACCGTCTTTTGGCCACAGATGCTGTCAGCTCGCCTGACACCCCAAAGTCCGCTGCAGGAAAGAACTCTTACCAGACCCAGGGCCTCACTTACCTCCCACCCCAGGGCCCAGGCTATATCAGGTTGGACCTGGGTCCCCCCACAACCGTCCCAAGCCAGGCCAGGCCCCTCTTCTGAGAGGGGTCACCATCCTTCCATCTTTAAACACAATCCCATGTCAGATCCCTCCCAATTCAACCTCACTCAGCCAACTATCAGCAAGCAAGTAATAATGCTACATCTCCTAAGTGGGGAAACTGAGGCTCAAGCAGTAAAGTGACTGGGATCTCCAGCACTCAATTCTATGGTCCCTGAGCCCCTGCTGAACCCTCAACCACATGGCATCCCCCAGTACTGACCCAGCTTGACATCACCCTGCAGAGTGAGCAGAAGGTTGGCACCCTGGTGGGGGGACACACAGAAAGGATCGTGTCAGGTGCCTGGCAGCTTACTGCTCATTTGACCCATGCCCTTGGCTGACCCCTACCTTAATGTCTCGGTGAATTTTCCCCTGAGAATGCAGGTGGTGGAGCCCCTGGGAACAAACAGAAGTCTCTGTGGACAGCTACCTTGCACTAATCATCTCTTCTGAGCCCCTCCTCAGGACTGGGGCCCCCCACCCAAGCTGCTTCCTCCACCCCTCTCCCCAAACAGGAAGTGACTGAGCCAAGAGGGAAACAGGCTGCTTCCGGCAACAGAACTGGGGCTCCCCTCCGGCTAGGACCTACATCCCCTGAGCCAGTACATCCCAAGGTCCCAATCTCCCACTGGCCAGACTCCTTAGGATTCCAAAATGGGTGCTGCCTATGCCATACCTTCAGTGCCTCGCGGCAAACGTAGGCAATCTGCCGTTCTTCCAGGGGCCCAGTGGCTGAAACACAGAATTAGGGCTGAAGAGAAAGAGCCTGAGGGAATATGCTGACCCTCCCTCCCTACCCCGCATAGTGGGAAGCAGCAGCCACCACTACAGGCAAAGTGATGTTAGTCACATTTCTTTCAGAGTCAGGCTGGGAAACAGAGCTCAGAGGAGGACAGTATTTCTCTCAAGGTCACACAGCCAGTCAGAAGCTAAGAGGAGTCCAAGTTAAGCCAGGTTAAGTCCAAGTTAAGTCTCACCGTGGTAAATCTCCTGCAGTGACCCTCCTCCACAGAACTCCATACAGATCCACAATCGGTCATTCCTGGGGAGACAGAGAACTGGGGCTGGTACAATGCAGGACACACGAGGGCTGTCTGGGCTAAGAAGATAAACAATCTCACCTGAGGTAGCTGCCGATGTAGGCCACGACATTGGGGTGGCGGCATTCACGAAGGATGGTGATTTCCTGCTGAAGAGAGCTGATGTCGTCCCCTGGGGAGCACAAGGCATTATGGGGGGCACACAGATAGCCCAGACTCTGTCCCTATGTGCAAAATGAGCACAGAGTATTCCTCTCCTCGCCGGGCAGGAGTCAGACCTTAGTTTCTCCCGGGGTCGTTTTCACGGGGGTGTCTAGAAAATGCCAACTCTCCGCCCCCGCCAGCTCACCCGCCTGCCTCCCTGGAGCACAGAGGCCCCACCCGGGCCCACACCTGGGTCTAGCTTGACAATCTTCACCGCGGCCAGTTCGGACGTGACGGTGTCTCGGGCCTGGGGGCGCAGGGCGAGAAGTGGGGTGAGGAGGGGGCGGGGCCGGGGCTCCTGCGGCGGGACGTGAAGATGCACCCTCCTGCGCTCCCGCCCGTCCCGCAGCCCCGCGCAGCGCACCTTGTAAACGTCGCCATAGGTCCCGGCCCCCACACGCTGCAGCAGCTCGAAGCGGTCCCGCGGATCCTGCAGCGACACGTCCCTCAACAGCGCCATGGCCCGGCGCCGGACCGGCCGGCGGGCGCGAGCTGCGGAGCCGGCGCGGAGCGGCGCGGGGTGGGGCGGGGCGAAGCGGGCGGGCAGGCAGGGGCAGCGCCGAGGCTCGGAGGCCGTAGGGGCGGGGCCAAGCTGGGGCGGGGCCAGCCGGGGATGCCCCGCCGCCTGCCTGGCCGAGAGGAGGCGCCCTGGTCGCGCGGGGAAGTCCCCGAAGCAGGGGCGGAGCTTAGATCCCCCTCCCAATTCTCGACGCGCTACAGGTGCGGAGCATAAAGTTCAAAATCCTAAGACAGCAAAAGCGGATATCCACTCCCGCCCCATACCCAATTTCTCAGATGAAACACATACATCTCTTTTTCTTAACAAAATGTATTTATCTTCCTTGGAACTGAAAAATAAATCTATGTACAAAACAGGAAGAGACTGGCCCTCCCCCACCCCGTGCAGATTTCCTCCTGGGACTTCAGGGAGGTTCCCAGAGGGCTGGAAGAGGTCCCGCTCTGTTCTTGGGCCAGTTTGGTCAGGAAGGGGGCGAGGCTCAGTATTCACAGATAGAGTCGGAGCTTCATGTCCTGGACTCTGGGGCAAGGGAGATGAGGAAGATTTCCAAATTCAGGCATCAATATGTAAGTTCTTTGGGGTAAGGAACTTGGATTCCCAAAGGACTGAACTGTATAAAGTGCGGAAATCTACCCCTAGGGACTGAATGGTCCTTGGTTTCCAGGTAGCAACTGTGTTCTCAGGCTAAAGTCAATCTAGCCCCCAATGGGAGGAATGCCGAACTGTTCAGGCTTGACTAGGGTTCCTTGTCATGGTCCACTGAATTTCAGGGGTGTTGGATCTGTAAAGACTGGTTGCATGGACCTACAATGAGGTTCCAATTGGCCGGCTGGTGGGAGATGACCTCTAAATTCTAATAACTGAGCCAGGGCTCTCAGGCCTGAAGAGGGGCTAAATGAAGGCTCCCAGTCATTGCAGGACAGCTCTGGGCCTGCTAGGACTGTGTGCGTAGTCTGGACTAGGGTGAAGCCTGCTGAGAGTGAGGGGAGGCCTGGGGCCGGGTCACAGAATCCCGAAGAGTTCAGAGGCCCTTGCGCTGCCGCTTTAGGAAAGAGAGTGTGTAGTCACTGGGTGTGGACACTTTCTGCTTCTTCATCTGCACTTGGGACTGTGCCGTGAGTTGCAGCTTGATGGCACTCGAGTTGATCTTGGTGGCCACCAGTAGTTCCTTCATGCCTTTCATCTTCTCACTCTGGAAAGTGAGCACTGGGCCCTCTGGGGGTGGTGATGCTGCAGGTGCTGGAGCCTGAGCAGCATTGCTGACTTCAGGGCCACGGGTAGTACCTGGGACAGTCCCTGATGTTTTCCTAGGTGGTCCCGACCCTGCATTTTGCCCTGAACCCGGGCCCTTGTCCAGTGCAGGCTTCTTGGGTGGCGGTGGCTCCTCAGGCTTGGACTCTCGGCGGGGACCACGCCGACGGCCTTCTCTGGCTGCATCCCCCCAGGGCTCTTCAGCCTCTGCTGCCTCTGCTTCCCGGCTAACTATGTGCACCTTCTGCCGCACCTGAACAAAACCGAAAGCCAAGGGAAAGGTTGTGGTTCACCAGTGGGACCTCCAGGCTCAGCTCCTGGCCACCCCTCTAGGAGTGTTCTCTCATTTGTACTCATAAACATGCAATATAACCTCACTCCCCTATGGCTACTGTCACCACCTATAGTTCCCATGCCCTGGATAGGACTCTCACCTGTCCCTCAAATCGGCCTAGGGACTGCACAAGGAAAGTTGCCCAGCCTACGTGCAGTACTGGTGTGGGGCTACCCTCTTCCCATTTGCAGATGCCATCATAGAATCGCAGCAGGTGGGCAAAGCACTCTGGGTCTTGAAGGGCAGAACCTTGGCCCTGGGTGCCCTGGATAGGGAAGGTACAGCAGAGGTCACACAGCATGCAGGCCAGGCTCCCTCCACCTGGGCAAAGCCTTAGTTTCAGGGAAGGCAAGTGCAGGCTAGAATCTCCTTCCTTTTATAAAACCAACCCTTGGTGCAAGTGAGGGGAGGAGGGGACTGCCTTTCCTCACCTACAGCCTAGCCCAGGTTAGAACCTGGCCATCAAAGAGATGGACCATCAACCCCTTTTAAAGACTTTAGCTCTAAAACACCCTAAAGTTCTTTCAAACCCTTGCCCAAGATATCAGCTCCAGCAAAGAGAATCCCCAATCCTGTCCATGCAGTCCAATCAATGTGCCCATGAGGGAGGGTGCACCAATGGAGTCCAGCCCTTCACCTGGGCTTGCTCCCCAGGCCGCTCCTCGCCTGCTTCTAGCAGGCTGGCTGCCTCCTTCAGCAGATTGGGGATGACATCATTGGCCACTTCAAAGAATTCCTTGTAGATCTCCTCATCCTCCCGGCAGTAGTTGTAGCTGTGAGAACACACAGGATTCAGGTGACATCCCACTGACTGGGTGAGAGGCTGGAGTCCTTGCTCACCCAGATGACAGTGATCATGTTAGTCCAAGGCAAGGTTATGGAGTGGGATGTGGGGACTAGACTAGAAGTTTGTCAGAGACAGAGGCACCATGGATAACACAGCTGACTATAAAGCAGGAAGAAATGGACAGAGAGGAGTGAAGGAAAGGCATGAGGAAGAGGAGGAGCTAACCATTCCCAAGTAATGGTAGCCTTGGCTGTATAGGGGCTGATTAGAGAGCTTGAGACAAGGTCTCACAACTGATGACCGATTGGAAAGTCACAGGGAGATAGAGCAGGCTGGAGGCCCTGGCAGGGGAATCCTCACTCTTGGATGACAGTGGCAGTGTCAGCCCAGGCCTGCAGGGCTTCGCGCACATTGCGGTTGCGACAGTGGTAGCCAGCCAGGTACATGTAGGGGTAGATGTGTTCATCCTGGTAGTAGGTCTTAGCTGAGGCAATCCCCTGGAGGACGGAGCAAAGGACTCTCAGGAAGGCAGTCCCCATGTCACTGACATGCTATAGAAAGAGGATGCTAAAGGGTCCTCCCTGGCTCTAACCCTGGCTCCATTCCCTGCTGGCCCCTTTGCTTGCTATTCCCCACTCCCTCCCACCTTCATCCCAGGCCTGGATCTACAAGCCTGCATGCTAAAGCAAGGGCAGACAGGAGGAGTGGTGACCCCACAAAACAAAGCCTAGGGAGGAACAGGGAAACACTCGAGCCTAGGGCAAGTCTCTTCCCCACGTGGTCCTGTATAAAGGTTTCCAAGCCCAACCATCCTCCTACCATATTGAGCAAGCTAACATCTCTCCACAGTGCTACCACAGGCTATAGCCAGGATAACAAAGGGAAGCTAAAAAATACAGGGCTTGTGGGATAAATTCTGACCCTGCAACTCCTAGGCTGGGGAACCCAGGGCTCTTCTGAAACACAGAACTGCCCTCGTTACACAAATGCCTTATACAGAGTAAGGCAGAAAATAACACACAACATTTTCCCTTTTGCACCTATCTCCTCTCCATCCCCAGAAAGGAGCTGCTGTTTTTCTGAGATGCCCTCACCTTGTGATAGAGGGTGAGTGGGTCTGGCCGACCAGGGGTAGGCTCCAGCTCCTCCAGGTCTGCCAAGTTCCCTAGCGCCATGGGGTACCTGGGAACAGATCATAAACTCAGGCTATCACTCAGTTCCCTGATCCCTCCCCCAAGGCCTATCTGATCATATCTTTCTACTGACCTTTCCAAATGTCCTAGGTCATACAGCAGCCAGAGCAGCTTCTACAGCCAAAGGGAGAGAAGCGTAGTGAGTAGAAAGGAGCTGCCTATCAGGTAGAGAGGTGACCAGAAGAAATAGAGTCCTTCCACCACAGAAGGGCTAGGATTCAAGACTCGCAAAGCCCTTCGTGTCTCAACTCTACTTCCCCTGTGCATTGAGAAGGATCAGTTCTTTTTACAGAAGGGAAAGGGTGGTCCTGGGCAGGGGCAGTCTCCTCACCTGCTGTAGTTGCAACAGTTCCAAAGAGTCAGTGTGAAGATCAATGGAAGGGTTGATGGCACACACCATGAACGCCACCTCCATCTTGCGGTCACAACGCATGTATGATCCTTTCAGGTACAGCCAGCTCTTGGAAAGGGAGAAAAGCAGACATCTCAGGATGTCCCACCTCGTGCCTGCTCCAGGGCATAGCACCAAAAATCAGTTCATCTGCCTTCCCCCTTGGTACATAAACACAGAGGGATGGTGGGTTGAGGGGAGCCTGGCCAGGGAAGTAGACTCCCTCAGATGACTTAGGCTCACAGAAGGAAAAGGGAAAGGATGGAGGGAAAATGCAATACCCGCTCAGCCACACCAGCATTGACTGTCTGGCCTCTGCGGTCCTCGTTGCCTTTGCCATGCCAGGTCACCTCAGCTGTCTGCTCCCCATTGGGCCCAAACACCACCCAAGCATGATCCTCGGACAGGGCCAGATGGACATCTCTGAGACCCAGAGCCTGGCAGGCCCCTACCACTGCAAAGGCCACGCCCGAGCTGTCCAGTTTAGTGCCTGTGGAAGAGGGCAGTAATGAGAGCTCTGTCCTGGAAGAAGGGAGCCATGCTCCCTCATGCACCTCTCAAGTCTGTGTCCAAGCATCACAAACTCTACCCATTACGTTCACCCTTTTATGTTCACAGCATCCCCCTCCCAATAACCCAACCCCAGGAGACCTTTCTGGATCTCAGGTCCACCCAGTCAGAAACTGTCCCTCCCATTTCTATGCCAGGTACTTCTGTTAACATAATGACCATAATGACTTAACCCAGTATCTATTGTACACCTATCACACTCTATCAGGAAGAGCAAACCCAGGACCCTAGGAACCCCCACCCCTCCCTTCCTCACGTTCTGATTTATCTCTGCACTTTTTTCCTGCTAAGCTCACAAGAGGCCTCAGATGTGTGCTCAATACATTGTATGGAGAGCTGAAGCACTTTGCGTGTCCTTAGCCTTAAGCTTCTTAAGCTCAAGCCCGTGCTTCCTTTCAAAATATTTTCAAAGGTATCATCTTAATTGTCTCAAGTGCATCCACCCATTTGTCCCACCTCCCCAGTATGCTACCAGACTCTTTCCCCATATGTTGGGCTGCCAAATTCCTCTGGCTAATCAATGGCAGGGCTGGGGTGTTGACGGACTAGAGAGTAAGATCTGGCACCAAATGATCAGGTTCCAGTCTCCGCCCTGGCATTCTGATATTCCCCTCTTCGGAATTCTCTCTCCACAGCTGCGAAGGAGAAATAATACCTGCCCTACTACACAAGGTTTACAAGTCTCAAATGGGCTATAAACCATATTGTTCAGACATGAGAAGAGGTTAAGACAACATTCATTTGCTCCCCTGACCACCTGTCTGACTCCAACCTGTGATGAAGCTGAAGAGGGACTGGATGTGGGCCCGGTCTTTGAAGTAAGAGCGGCTGAGGCTGTTCCATATGACATCCGAGACCTTTTTTACCAGTTCGCGACTAGAAACACCCCCCTCTCGAGGATAGAGGGAGAGGTCCACAGCGCCGCGGATCTGAGCGGTGAATCGGGCATAGAGGGCAGCGATGATGGATAGGTCGGCCACCGGGAAGTAGGTGAGGCCGCCAGGAGGGTCGGGTGCGGGGCTGGGCTGGAAGGTGAGCTCGGGCACGTTGGTGGGGATGACACGGTTGACAGCCAGGAAATGCTCCACGAAGCCCAGGACCAAGGAGAGGAGCACCAGGTCGGGCTCCTCTCGGCCCAGCTCTGCAGCAAACAGGCGCACCACGTCGTCGATAGAGCGCAGAGGGAACAGCGTCTTCTGGGCGGCCTTGAGCCCCATGGCGGCGGGCGGTGGCCTGCGGGCGAGCCGAGGGAGGGAGGGTCGGGCTCGGCGAGAGAGCCCCCTCCCAGGCTCGGCTAAGGCTCTACCCTCCGCCACAATTCTGCTTCGCCAGCCGCTTCGTCCTGCGCTCACGGGCGGCGGCTCGGTTTCTGAGACCCTTCAACCAAGGCTGTAGGGCCTTCTACAATCCCGGGACCCCCAGCCCCGATGAGGCTGCGTCCCAAAGACCTCTTGGGGACCCTCAAAGGCCGCCCCTTTCGGTCCCTGCAATCTCTACCGGGCCCTCTGGAGCCTGTACAGAAGGCAAACCCAGACCAGCCTCCCACAAGTCCCAAGGAGAGTTCTGGCTTCGGTCCCCCGAGCCCACCTCCGCGCTTACATCCCACACAAGGCACCGCGGCGCCCGCCGCCTGAAGCCTGCTGGGAAATGAAGTCCCGCGCCTCCCTATGGCCGCACTGCCTGCCGGGAAAGGGGAGTCTTTGCTCACCCCGCCCTCTCTAAATCTGAAATGACAGCCAAACCCGCAGTGGCTTATGGGAGAAGTAGTCCTGCTGCTTCAGGGCGGGTAAGCTGAACTCCTCAACGATTGGTCCTCTAGGATCACGCCAGAAGTTCCTCCGGTGCCTTCTGGGAGATTATAGTCCTAGGATTAAACAGTGGCGCTGCTGCAGTTTGTATGTATTATGGCCAGTTTAAGATGTGAGGGGAACTGTTACTCTAAAATACTACAAGGAGGCTGGAGATCTGGTTTAGCTGTTTAGAGCACTTGTTGCTCTTGCAAAGGACCTGGGTTCAAGTTCATGTCTCCACACCCACATTGTGGCTCACCATCTGTAACTCCCATTTCCAGAGGATCCATGCCTTTCTCTGACCTCCACCAAGCATGACGTGGAGCACACACATAAAAAGATGCAGACGAAACATTCACACCTAAAAAAAATGCAGGGCTGAACACAGTAAGACAGAGGCAGAAGAATTTTGGTGAGTTCAGGGCAAGCCTGGTCTATGATGCCTTGAAATTAGAGGCAAGAAACTCAGGGTGGACGGCAGAGATGACTCAAGAGTTCAGAGCACTGGCGCCGGACAGTGGTGGCTCACGCCTTTAATCCCAGCACTTGGGCAGGCAGATGTGTGAGTTCGAGGCCAGCCTGGTCTACAAAGTGAATTCCAGCACAGCCAGGGCTACACAGAGAAACCCAGTCTCAAAAAACAAAAACAAAAAAAATCAAAAACAAAAGATACCTAACTGAACATTGGCTAGGCCGGCTTGGGACCCTGGGTTCCCAGTATGTACATGTCTACTCAACTGGATTTTTAGCCCAGTTTTAGGAGGTCCAGTGTTCTTTGCTGTCCTCTACAAGCTCCAGGCAGGCACCTTATGCACATACATATGTAAAATAAAATTAAGGAACGGAAAGAAAAAGAAAAAAAAAGATCAGGAGTTCAAGGTCAGTTTTACCTTAGACAGGATCTTGCTTTTTAGTTCAGACTGGCCACCATGTTCCTGCCTTAGCCTCCACTATGCTGGGATTATAGATGTACACCATCAGTACACATGGCACAGCCCCTCCTCCAAGCCTTCATGACCTCACCTTAACTCACTTAAGTCTGCAATGACCCTGTGTCTCCAAAATGAGGTCTTCCTGTCTGAGACTAAGACCTGAGTATATGAGGCAGAGCAGATGACTCAGCAGGCAAGAGCCTTTGCTGTACCAATACGAGGCCCTGAGTTCAAATCCCCAGAATTCACTTACACATCTGGAATCCTAGCATTGTGGGGCACGGATGGAGAATGGGGTCAGTGCTGGGGTTAAAGAGAGGAGGATACTTGGGACTTCCCGCGTACCGACCTAGCTGCAGGTTCCACAAGAGAGTCTGTGTAAACGGAACGAGACAGAGAGTCATAAAGAAGGATACTTGATCTTTCTGTTTTCCACATCTGAGCAGCTCCTTGCGTCACAAATATATGCAAAAACACCTATATACAAACAAAACCTTTTTCTTTCTTTTTGTTTTTGTTTTTGGGGTTTTGTTGTTGCTGCTGCTGTTTTTGTTTTTTTGTTTTGTTTTGTTTTGTTTGAGACAGGATTTCTCTGTGTACCTATGGATGTCTTGGAACTCACTTTGTAGACCAGGCTAGCCTCAAACTCAAAGAGATCTGCCTGTCTCTGCCTCCTGAGTGCTGGGATTAAAGGCATGTGCCATCACCATCCAGCTACGTCTAGCCATGCATTTAAAGTTTCTTTGATTTTTAAGTTTCTTTGTTTTGTAAAGCTATGAAATTGCTGTCATATCAGAACACAGAATTTGGATCAACCTAAATCTGTATTCCTGAACCATGGTCACTCAAATTTGGAATAAATTTGAAGTTCTAGAATAAACTATATATGATTCTCTTTGAAGAGGGGCTGGACATGGTGGTGCATACCTTTAATCCCAGCACTCTGCATACAAGTTCCAGGCCAATCATGGCTACATAGTGAGACTCTAGCTCAGAAAGCAAACATAAAAATTGGGGCTGGAGAGAGGGCTCAGCTCTTAAGAGCACTGATTGCTCTTCCAGAGGTCCCAATGGTGGCTCACAACGGTCTGTAAATCAGGTACCACAGAATCCAATGTCCTCTTTTACTTCCATGATACATGGAAGCACAGACATGCATGACACATGTAGAGCACAGACATGCATGATACATGTAGAGCACAGACATACATGCAGGCAAAACACCCATACACATAAACTACAATTAAAAAAAACTTTAAAAATTAAAATACTAATTATTTTTTACTCTTTAATGATTTGCTTTATGTAAATACACCGTCGCTGTCATCAGACACACCAGAAGAGGGCACCAGATTACAGGTGGTTATGAATCACCACGTGGTTGCTGGGAATTGAACTCAGAACCTCTGGAAGAGCAGCTAGTGCTCTTAACCTGTGAATCCTCTCTCCAGCCCCCTAATTTATTATAAAAGGGCTTAAATATATGAATCCAGGGAGGTCTCTAATCCATCCTAACATTGTAATAGTTAATCAAAGCTCACAATGCTTACAACCTATTTCCAAATGATATACCAGCCCACCATGTCACTTCTGTCACAGTCTTGAAGATGAATACTATGAAAGAAAATACGTTTATATAGCTCACAATGGCAGTTCTGGAGTGGGTCCCTTTGAATTTGTCACCTTGTGACAGTTGGCACCTTATGAAGCAATGTGATAGGAGAGTTGACATAATGAAGCAAGAAGCAAGGGGCACAGAGGCCAGGGCTATCTCTCTAGCCTTTTCGTTTGCTTTTTGAGACAAGGGTTCATTAATTTTGGTAGGAGTAGTCCTATGACCCCTGGCCTCAAACTTGCTATGTAGTGTGGTTATGAGTCACCATGTGGTTGCTGGGAATTGAACTCAGAACCTCTGGAAGAGCAGTCAGTGCTCTTAACCCAGAGAACACAGATTGACAATAGATTGACAATAGATAGTTCCAATAACATGAGGTTTATTGATCCACATATGTGGGGTTGCCCACCGTTATGGGGGGGGGTCAACTTCGAACACAGAAAGCACACATCTTTTATACTTTACAGAGGGCAGATTCCTGCAATAGGGCTAGCTGGCTTACTCTGGTTGGTGGAACACAGGACAAAGGCTCTCATCAGGCATTGGTTGGCTTGTTCGGGGTGGGGGGCTGTTCTTGGCTTAGTCGGCCAACTTCCCTATCCAGCTCACCACCTGGCCTTGAAAAGTCCCTGGGAAGGGGCTGAGCAACTAGGTAGGTAGTAGGGGGGATTGTCATCAGCAAGGTCAGGGTGACAGTTTGTGGTCTTTTTCGAAATTCACCACAGGGAGGGGTTGGGGGGTTTCTTCCAGAATTGCTAATCTTGTTTTCCTGGACCTTAAAATCATCACGACTACCAGTCATTTCTGTTTTGGCCTTACTTAGCTTAGTCAGAATGGCCTGGTCATTCTGTCTCAACATTCTGACCACCAGAACTTTGTTTCTATATTCTCGAAAACTTGGTTTCTATATTCCCAGAACCTTGTTTCTACAGCTTTGTTTTTTCACTTTATTACTTCATTAGTTGAGGGTGACTTTGAACTCCTGATCCTCCAGCCTCCAACCACAGAGTGCGCCACGACAGCCAGCCTTAGAATAACTCCACATTACCGCAGAAGATCATTTAGCTGTCCTGTCTGTCAGATTCAGCAAACCAGTCACATCTGAGTCCTGGAAAGGACATGGGATGGGCACAGAAACTGGCTTTCCCAAAATGCGTTGGTTTTTTTGTGGTTAGAATCTGTATGCTCTTCCACAGCTGCTACACTAGGTGGCGCTCTGAACCCAGGTTTGTATTGATTCTGCTATGTACTTCAAGCCTTTTAAAATCTGTTTTTGGGAGTTTTGTTTGTTTGTTTTGTTTTTCGAGGCAGGGTTTCTCTATGTAGCCCTGGCTGTCCTGGAACTCACTCTGAAGACCAGGCTGGCCTTGAATTTAGAAATCTGCCTGCCTCTGCCTCCCAAGTGCTGGGATTAAAGGTGTGCACCACTGCCGGACCAACTTCCCACTTTCTAAAGGAAGCCATGGCAGTCGGAAGCAGCTGTCGATGCTATGCTTTGAGTGAGTGACAGCTGCTGAAGGGTTGGTAATATGTTCAAACCAGTCATGAGAATGACTAATAGGTTTTCCCGTGAAGCAAAATGTCTTAAGCCACAGCACAGTGTGCCTGTTGTTAAGAGTTGTTGCTGTTATAGACCAAGGGAAACTGGAGAGAGAACACTGTAGATGACAATCTAAGTGTTCTCAAATTGATACTGTTAAAAAGGAGGCCAAGAGAGAAGGGTATTTCTGGACCAACAGATACTGTGCCTTGGTGGTTAGACCTCAAAAGAGCTGGCAGAATCCACAAGGTTTTCCAATTCCTCTGAAGATGGCATCCCCAAAATGTCAGAAAGCCCTTAAACAAAGCAGGTAAGAAGCTCTCATGATTCAGTATCTTGTTACTCCACGTTGTTCTGAAGAAACGCTGCACTAAGACAACAAGGAGTCTGGTACAGAGCAGACTCAGCCTCTGGCCAGGAGTGGAAAGGAAGAAAAGTGCCAGGACTGGCATGATGTGGAGGTTGGCCTCAAGGAGAGGACTCCTAAGACTTAGTCCAGTCAAAAATAAACCTTTAAATCGGGCGGTGGAGGCACATGCCTTTAATCCCAGCACTTGAGAGGCAGAGGCAGGCAGATTTCTGAGTTCAAAGCCAGCCTGGTCTACAGAGTGAGTTCCAGGACAGCCAGGGCTACCCAGAGAAACCATCTTGAAAACAAATAATAATAATAATAATAATAATAATAATAATAATAATAATAATAAGCCTTTAAAGGTAACAAAGAAAGCCAGGCAGTGGGGGGTGCACACCTTAATCCCAGTGCTTCAGAGGCAGAGGCAGGAGAATCTCAAGAGTTCCAGGATGGCTAGGGCTACACAGAAAACCATGTCTCGAAACACCTCCCTGCTGAAAAGAGTAATAAACAAATGGTCAGACTGAAAGAAAGAGAAAAAGAATACACTCCCTTATTTTCCCAAGCTGGACTCAGGAACCTTTTACCTGTCTGTCTAGATCCTCCTTCATTGAGGTGGACACCCTAACAACTCAATCCTGTGAAATAATAATTCAGAGTCACACAGAATTATCTTAATCTCTTCTGAGGGCAGCAGCAGCACACCTCCCCCAGTGACGACATAACATACTGCTAGGGAGTCCCATGTCATTGTCTCCTCCTTCTTCTCCTCTTCCTTCTCCTCCTTCTCCTCTTCTTCCTCCTTTCTTCTTCTTCTTTTTTTTTTTTCCTTTGGTTTTTCAAGACAGAGTTTCTCTGAGTAGCCCTGGCTGTCCTGGAACTCACTCTGTAGACCAGGCTGGCCTTGAACTCAGAAATCCACCTGCCTCTGCCTCCCAAGTGCTGGGTGGGATTAAATGCTTACACCACCACTGCTCAGCGAAAATTGACTTTTCAAAAGAAATGTAACTAATGGTTAGCTAAGACACTTCTTTGGGTAAAAGCATTTGCCTGACAAAAGCCTGAGGACCTAACTCTGATGCCTGGAACCCACTTAAAGGTTATGGAGGACTGGCTCCAAAAAGTTATCTTCTGACCTTCACATCTGCAATTACAAACACATCCTACACATGGCCATAGAGATGCAATTTTAAAAATGAATTAAAAGTACAGAAACTGTAAGAACTTGGAGATGAGAGTAGAATTTGGCCGACTTTTTCTGGGTGTCAGGGCAGCAACCATTTCTCCAGTTCGATGAGGAATGGGTTTAGGTCTTAACTTGCTAGAGATCTGAACATCCTTTTCATCTACTCCACATCTCAGTGAGACCCTCTGTTCCCCAATGGATAGAAGAGACAGTTTCCAAACAGCCTGGCAGCGTTTGACATTGTCACGGTGCTAGAGTCTCGCAAGAACCTCCTATGAGATCGGATTTTATTTTGCGTGTATAAGTGCATGTCTGTATGTACACCGTGTATGTGCCTGTTGCTCACAGACATCAGATGAAGACAACAGATTCCTTGGAACAGAGTTATGGATCGTTGCGAGCCACCACGTGGGTGTTGGAACAACGTTTGGGTCTGACTCTCTAGCCCACGTTTCTCAGGCGCTCTAATTCTGCAGCGCACCTGCAATCTCATTCTGGACCAGACGGTGGCGCCTCCCCTCATCTTTTTTTTGTTTGTTTGTTTTTGTTTTTGTTTTTGTTTTTGTTTTTCGAAACAGGGTTTTTTCTCTTCTGTGTAGTTCTAGAACTCACTCTGTAGACCAGGCTGGTTGAACTCAGAAGTCCGCCTGCCTCTGCCTCCCAAGTGCTGGGATTAAAGGCATGTGCCACCACTGCCTGGTGAACCCCATCTTCTTGACCTACTTTCCCTCCAGCTTTATGGCCTGCCCTGGTCCCAGGGTTCAGACCTTACCCTGTCTCTGTCTAGCTCAGTCCGGAGCTCTGGATGCTACCCAGTCATGGAAACCCTGATTAAGAACAGGTAAAACACCTGTAAGTCCTTCCCACTTCTTAGATGCCTTACATGTGTGAGCATTGGTGCTGCAGAGGCCCTTAGCAGGCCTCAGATCAACTCCTACCCTCTCCACCGACCATGCCTTCAAGGTAGCCTTCTGCCAACTCTAAACCTGGACTCTTAGGGCCTCTGATGCTGGCTGGGTTTGCCTGGAGGCAAGAGAAGGGAGGGTGGGCACATTGTAAAAAGAGAGAATTACCTTCAGACCTGAATTCCTGCTCAGCCACAGCCGAGGTTGTCTTGGGCAGGCCATGGCTGTCAGGTAGCATGACTGTCTTCCTATGGAAGTAGTGTCCCATACTATCCCCTTCCTATGGATAGGGGAGGCTCCCTAATACTGCCTACATGTCTGTAAGCCATCCTTTCATTATCAAACTGTACCCATTTACCCTCTTTGTGCATGTCAGCTGATTCCTTTAAAGGTTTGTCTATATCTATCTATCTACCTATCTATCTATGGAGACAGGGTTTCTGTGTAGACCTGGCTGTCCTGAAACTTGTTCTGTAAACCAGGTTGGCCTCAAACTTAGAGATCTGCTTGCCTCTGCCTACTAAGTGCTGGAATTAAAGGTATGTATCACCACCATAGCTAAGAGGTTTGTTTGTTTGTTTTTTAGACAGGGTTTCACTGTGTAGCTCTGGCTGTCCTGAAACTCACTCTGTAGACCAGGCTGGCCTTGAACTCAGAAATCTGCCTGCCTCTGCCTCCTCCCGTGCTGGAATTAAAAGTGTGTGCCACCACCACCTGGCAAGAGGTCTATTTTTGTTTTATGCGTATGAGTATCTTGCCTGTGTGGATGTAAGTGCACCATGTGTGTGCCTGGTGCCTGGAGGTCAGAAGAGGACAACAGATCCATTGTGTGTTTTTTTTTTTAAAGATTTATTTATTTATTTATTTATTTATTATATGTAAGTACATTGTAGCTGTCTTCAGATGCACCAGAAGAGGGCATCAGATCTCATTACAGATGGTTGTGAGCCACCATGTGGTTGCTGGGATTTGAACTCAGGACCTTCGGAAGAGCAGTCAGTGCTCCTAACCGCTGAGCCATTTCTCCAGCCCCAACAGATCCATTGTTATAGATAGTTGTGAAGCACCATATGACTGCCAGGAATTGAACCCAGATCTTTTGGAAGAGCAACCGGTGCTCTTAACCAATGAAGCATTTCTTTAACTACGGTCTTCCAGGAAGATGGCTGAGTTGGTAAGACGCTTCTGTGCAAGCCTAAGAACCTCAGTTTGGTCCCTAGAACACAGGTGAGAAAGCAGGGTGGAGTGTATCTTACAATCCCAGCTCTTCAGAGGGGAAAACAGACTCCTGGGATGGTCCGGCAGGCCAGCCTATGCTACCAACTCCCAGGATAAGGAGAGATCCCATCCCCCAACCCAATGAGTTCTATCAGAGGCAGGCATATCTCGTTTTGAGCCATTTTGAGGTGATCCTGGTCTACAAGCTGACTTCCATGCTAGCCTTCAGAGGTACATAGTTAAGATCCTGTCTCAAAAACAAAAACATAAACAGCAACCAAAGCCATCCAATGAACCAAGCAATAAAAACCGCCCCACCCACCCCCCATCACAGCTCCTGGAGACCATTCAAAGTTGCCCTGTGGTCTTGTTGAGGGCATGCACATGCACACAGAGGCCAGCTCTCAGCTGTCCATGATCCCCACCACTCTTCCTTCTGCACTCCTATTTTTGCACAGCAAGACAGACCCAGGTGGGGAGGCCAGCAGCTTATAAAGTTGGCTTTATTGTTTCCTGCCACATCTCGGAGCATCAGAGCCCATCCCTCCTGGGAACGTGGCACTTAATGAGATAAATACTTCTCTCACTCCCCACCCTGTAGCAGGGCGAGGTTTAATAAAAATAGCAATATAATAACAATAATAATGATTGTGATCAATAATAAAATGCCCCCTATGTTCCCCTAATACACTTGGTTGATTGAAGCTTCCAGAAAAGGACCCCCCTTGCTGGGAAGAGCCAAAGTGTGCCTGGAGATATTCAGTGGTCCCCACAGGGTATCTATCTCCCATCAAGAAGTCCTTATAAATACCCTCCCATCCCCTCCCTGACTAGGAACCATTTTTCCTGGACGGATAAGCTAGCAACAGTCATGCTCTCAATCTCAAGCCCCACCCTAGAGAAAAGCTCTCGGGTCTGGGTTTTCCCCTGGCTCACTCTCCCTCCTCCCCTCCTGTCTCTCCAGCATCCTCCTCTTTGTCCTTCTTTCCTCTTTTCAGGTTAGCACCCATCTCCTGATTACAACACTTTCTCTTCTGTCATTTTTGCTCCCTCACCTCTCCTCTCTCACTTGCCTCATTCCCTCTTTTCTATCCTTTCCCTGTCAATCCGAGCCCATAGCCCAGGCTGACCCTGAGCAAAGACCTTGCAATGCTCCATCTTGGCCTCAGCCTGGGTCAGGGTACACAGACAAGACACCAGCATACTCCCAAGGACCTGCCTCCCCCCCACACACCCCAGTTCCTCATCCTGACTCCTAACAGCTTCCCTGGGACTTGCCCTGTGAAGCACAGCTTTGGCACAATCTTCCCTGGGCACCAGAGCCATGGCACTCCCAGAGGCCAGTGTAGGCCTGTGTCGGAAGCCCAGGGGATAGCAGGGATAAAGCAAGGAGTCAGACCCCTATTCCTGGGGACCCAGGCGCGCCTTGCTTTTATCCCTCCACCCAGGCTCTCCCTGAGTCTGAATTTCGGCAACATGTCCCGGACCAGCCGGAGTATGGCATCCCGCAAACTCTTTGCTTCCTCATCCCTTCTGTCTTGGGAATGGGGTGGGCACTGCCAGAGGGCATCAGGGGGAGCTCTCTGACTCAGGATCTGGAGGGAGACTACTTACTTGCCAGCCTACTTACATGGTGCTAGTTCTAGCCAATCCAGGGCTCCATAGTGAGGCTTTGTCTCAAACAAACAAAAGGTACTCGTGGGAGTGGACAGCAAGGACAGCATTGAAGGCAGCAGGCAAAGGCAACTCCTGCCTGCCCGTCATCTGAGTTTCATCCCTAACATCCACATGGCGGAAGGAGAGAAGGAACTCCTGTAAATCGTCTTTTGATCCGGTACACAAGTACATACACACACGCAGAAATACACATAGGCACACTCACACACATATGTGCACAGACAATAAATGTATTTTTTAACTTTAATAAAAATAAATCTAAGCTTAGGTTTCAAAATCCTGATCATTGCATCAAGAAAATTAAAAGATTTCTCTTATTCTTCCCTGTGTGGGGATGTATGTCTCCCCTCTAAATTTATAATCTCACATTAATAACAGAAATCCTAAAATGACATAAAATATATTTTTCTTTTTATCTATTAAAATGTTTGAATGCAAGTAAATCAAAATGAATAATATTTCAGAGAATAATGAGTCCTCCTTATGCAAGGAGAAACAATTGCTCACTTTTATTTTTAAGGGCTTTGGCATAACCTGAGGGAACCCAGAGAGGCAGGAAATTAGTAAAAGTTGAAACTTTAGCTGTGAAAAGAAGAATTGACTAAAAGTCTCAACCTCCGCGTGTGTGTTGGCAAGTGAGACTGAAGTCTGAAGGAGTCCAAGTGCTAAAGATACCCCCCATCTACGACTGCTCACCTCAGGAGTATTCCTAAGAAACGGCGTCATTGAAAGCAACAGTAAATTAGAGAAAACAAGATAAAGTCTTTCAGTTCTGGGAGTCAAATAATGAAGGAAAAAGAGCATCTGCTTCCAGACATTAGTACTTAAAGATAGAAGTGGCCTAAATCAAAGATCTCAGGAGTGGGGGTAGGAGACAGAGAAAAAGACACAGAGAGAGAGAGAGA
>JADRCC010555406.1:0-11915 GCA_019843855.1 Hylomyscus alleni | reverse complement strand
GGTATAGGACTCAGGCTGCCTTTAAAGAAGGTATTTTGAAATAGTATGGACTCTTAGATTTTTACTGGGAAGTAATGTGCCATTAGGAACATGCCTACCATACAATGACGACAGCAGGACTGTCCCCGCTAGAGGCTGTTAAATCGGAGCTCTGCTGCTTCTTATGGGAAGTTTGGGGGATCCTGAGGTCAGACATATTTAAATACAAATTACATGAAACATATTTCCCGTGGACACTTTTGAAGATTAAATATACATGAAAAATAGACTTCATTTTAAAATGACAAATACCTATTTGGGACTGTGGGTCAGTTGGTAAAGTATATTCCAGACATGTATGAAGTCCTGCATTTGAGCCTCAGCATCCCATACAACTGGGCATTGTTGTAAATACTAGTCATCTGAGGCAGGAGTATCAGAAAATTCAAGGTCTTCTTCCATGGGCTATGTTGCAAGTTCAAAGCCAGGCTGGGATAAGTGAGACCCTGCCTTCAAATAAATATAGCCCCTTTTAGTACCTGTAAGGTAGTACAGAGTAGCCCATCTTTCCACTTCTATTCTGCTTAGGGTTTATTTGCATCTTCATATGTTCTTTTTAACTAGCTGGCTGTAAAATATAAAATCCCATTACATGTGGATGCTTGTCTTGGGGGCTTCCTCATTGTCTTCATGGAGAAAGCAGGGTACCCACTGGAGATACCGTTTGATTTCCGGGTGAATGGTGTGACCAGCATTTCAGCAGATACTCATAAGGTGAGCTAAGTGGGTAACCAAGTGATGGCAGTTGGTGATTTCACTATTCTCCACACAACAAATTGACTAAAGCCTTAGTTTCTTCCTACACACATTGCCTTAGGGTTTCTATTGCTGGGAAGAGACACTGCAACCATAACTCTCATAGAAGAAAACATTTAATTGGGGCTGGCTTACAGTTCAGAAGTTTAGTCTATTGTTGTGGCAGGAAGCATGGTGGCAGACATGCAGACATGGTACTGGAGAAGTAGCTGAGAGCTCTATCTACATCTGGATCCGTAGGTAGCTGGATGAGAATGTCACACTAGACCTGACTTGAGCGTCTGAGACCTCTAAGCCCGCCCCCAGTAAATCACTTCCTCCAACAACACAAGGATATGCCTCCCAATAGTGCCACTCCCTGTGGGCCCACGGGGTCCATTTTCATTTAAACCACCACACATACCAACATATACAATAAAGTCTGACTCCTGTCTGTCAGCATGTGGAGGTGACAAGTCATTGAGAAAAGCACTCCTCCCTTTCCTTATAGCCGGCTAAGAGGCTTTCTGTCAACCATCTGTCTTGTTATGGCTCTAGTGCCAAAAGCCTCCAAAGTCTTGAGGGTATTGGCAGTGCTAAGGATTGATCCTGCAGTCCCTGAGCAATATGCTTTGTGGATGGCAGAGTCCTTTTGTGAAAGGAAACCTGTGTGTTCAGGAGCAACTGGCTTACAGTGTTTGATGTGTCTGTGCCTGCCTAGAATTCCTGATCTTCCTTCCTCCACCTCCCACGCGCTAGGACTGTACGAGTATGCCACTGAGCTCAGCTTCTGAAAGATTTTAAGTAACGAAAGCCAAAGGCTGAGTGAGAGAGGGAGGAAACCTAGTCTTAATTTTTCTCTGGATCTCAGATGGCTCACCCCTTTGAGAATGTGGAATCCGTGCCCTCAAGTTCCCTCTGTGGGTTAACACTGTGAAGTATGACCCTTACCTGAACAGGAAGTACCACAGAGCACCTGTGAGAAAGCAGCATTACCTTGTGTGGTTCTGTGTGGGCAGAGCTGCCAGATACAGCCGTACTCTGACCTCTTTGCTTCTCCCTTCAGTATGGCTATGCTCCCAAAGGTTCATCAGTGGTGATGTACTCTAACGAGAAGTACAGGAAGTACCAGTTCTTTGTTGGTGCAGACTGGCAAGGTGGCATCTACGCATCTCCAAGCATAGCTGGCTCACGGCCTGGTGGCATCATTGCAGCCTGTTGGGCCGCCTTGATGCACTTTGGTGAGAACGGCTATGTTGAAGCTACCAAACAGATCATCAAAACTGCTCGATTCCTCAAGTCAGAGTATGTGTGGAAAACGGTGTTCTGCTTTGTCTCTTGCTCTCTCTCTTAGTTGGCCCAAGGCATCTCTGCCTGGTGGCACACCCTTTGACCCCTTACTCTCTCCTGATAGACTGGGATTTAGACCATTTACCAGATGGTACTGGGAGAAGAAAAACTTGCACTCTGTGCTGTGACTTAGGAGTGGGGTAGACTGGGAAAAGCCAGTGGTTCTGGATGGATTGGGACTTAGAACATTTCTGATGTTCTGTCTGGGAGTCTGATCTCCATAAAACCCACCTGTCCTAGCCTAGCCTCTTTGGTTTAAGAGACAAATCAAGTCCCAGGAGAGTAGGCTGTGGTCATCAACTGAGGTAAGGACAGACAGAATGGATATGCTCAATTTCTGCATTTGCTTTCTCTTTTTTAGACTGGAAAACATCAAAAACATCTTCATTTTCGGGAATCCTCAGTTGTCAGTTATTGCTCTGGGATCCAATGATTTTGACATCTACCGACTATCTAATATGATGTCTGCTAAGGGGTGGAATTTTAACTATTTGCAGTTCCCAAAAAGGTATGCCTAAAGCCTGGACTCCTCCCTTCATTTCATGACCTGATGAGCTGAGGTACCAGGTTACCTGAGACTTAGCTTCTAGAGTCCAGCACATTGGTAGCAACTGGAGTTCATACATATAACGAGCAAGGTGGTTTGCTTTAAGCTCAGGTAGAACTGGCTGCCAGCCTCCTGAGGCAGGCTGTCATTTGTAAGGTTTTTCTCTGTTCTTTCTGTGGCCTTTGTATTCTGTGATTGATCTGTCTTGTCTATAACTATCAACTTGCTTCTCTAAGACACCATTATGTTTGTGATGTTCCCTCCAAGCCCTCTAGAAGGTTTCTGATCATGCAGGCCTGATGTACTCTTCCATATGCTTTTTGACTTAATATTTCTCTCCAACTAGATGGGTCTGTACTCATCTACAGCCTACCTTCTGCACATTACAGCCCTTGCCAGCTCCATCCTTCCCCAAAGTGAATTAGGGTTTCTTGAAAGCATTAAGGTTCCTCAGGATTTCAGCTCTATGGTTTTCTCCCCACCAGGGCTTACTTAGTCTCTAAGATGAAAACCTCTTACCCTTCATTGCTCATATATGATGGAAATAGCCACCATTGACAGTTTGTGGGATGGACACAGAACGGAACACCAGCCATGTTCATTTTGTTAAGGTGGTTCTTGTTCATGCCAAAAAACAAAATCCTGATCTCCTGGAGTAAAAACCTGCAGTATGGAGAATCAGCCAGTACATCCCTCCACTGGAGTGGCTTTATTTTAGGCTTGATTTCTTTTTCAATATCTGTCCTCCCCCTTCCCCTCTCTTTTCTCCCATAGCATTCATTTCTGCATTACGTTAGTACATACTCGGAAGCGAGTGGCAATCCAGTTCCTAAAGGATATCCGGGAATCAGTCACACAAATCATGAAGAATCCTAAAGCTAAGACCACAGGGATGGTAAGAATACCAGGGGGGCTGGAGGGATGGCTCAGTGGGTAAGAGTTAAGACTGCTCTTCCAGAGGTCCTGAGTTCAATTGCCAGCAACTACATGGTGGCTCACAGCCATCTGTAATGGGATCTGATGCCCTCTCCTGAAGACAGCTACAGTGTACTTACATATATAAAACAAATAAATAAATCTTAAAAAAAAAAAAAAAAAGAATACCAGGGCATCCCCACTTAGAAATGTGAGGAGTAGTGCGGGAGCCTTCCATACTGTTTGGAGTCAGTTTCTGCTTCAGCTTAGTGCTGCTCCCTGCTTGTTAGGTATCTCAGGCGAGAGAGAGGGAGGGAGGGGGGGGGGGGGGGAGGGAGGGAGAGAGAGAGAGAGAGAGAGAGAGAGAGAGAGAGAGAGAGAGAGAGAGAGAGAGAGAGAGAGAGAGAGAGAGCGCAGAACTGCTGAGCAGAACCAGGGTTGCTCTCATCCTGTGTTTGAAAAGAAACTTTTGACACAGAAAAGATGACGAGCACTCTGTTCTGTTTGTTTGTTTGTTTGTTTGTTTTAAAGCAGACAGTAAACCCCAGAGTAGTTCCCTTACATGGAACAGCAGGCTGGAAAGTACCTGCCACAAACGTCCCATAGCAGCTGCTTGTCTGATGGAAGGATGTTTGGGCTTGGAATGGGGGCTGGGTGCATAAGGACGGCGGCTGTACTTACATCACTAATACTATATCCTTGGTTGGATTTGCAGGGTGCCGTCTATGGTATGGCCCAGGCAACCATTGACAGGAAGCTGGTTGCAGAAATATCCTCCGTCTTCTTGGACAGCCTTTACAGAACAGACCCTGTGACTCAGGGCAACCAGATGAACGGTTCTCCAAAGCCCCGCTGAACTTTGACTACTTTGTTAGTTCCATGGAGGTTCTTGGCATTTGGGACCGACCACACACAACTCAGCATCTGAACTGACTCCTTAGAGCACAATAGGATAAACCATAAGATAGCTTCAACCCTCAGGGCTTCTTTGTCTCCTTGTGGAGCTTTTAGTTTGAAGACCTTGAAGGATCCCACTGCATAGTGAATCTGCTCTGGTTACCAATGTTACCCTAGCAACTGTTTTAACCATATTTTTCTCTAATGTCTTTAGCGTCGGCTTCACTTAATCATTGTGTGGTGGCTCCGACCTGTCCTGATTGCTTAGGGAAAGTGTGAGATAGCAAGAGGGTGTCCCTGCTACCTCAGTGGATGTTCTGGCCGTCAGGCAGGAGACATTTATGTACTGTGTTCCCTCAGGTGGGTGTTAGTCTGTCCCACGCAGGGGGAGATTTCAGCCTCTGTTCAGGAGATGCCATTTGTCTCTCAGGATCACTGTCATTACAACCTGCTTTACTTTCCAAGCACAGGTCGGCCAGACTACTGCTCGCTCTCACTCGCACACGCGCGTTCTCTCTCTCTCTCTCTCTCTCTCTCTCTCTCTCTCTCTCTCTCTCTCTCTCTCACTCGCACGCTCTCTCTCTCTCTCTTAAATAACTGGAGTATGTTCCCTTGGCAGAGTTTGAAGTGCTCCTTTGTCTTGTGCATGACCATGGCTCATGGCGCTGCCATCTTTGGAGACACTTGTTGGCATTGGTACTCACATTTGTTTGTTCTTATTGCTGTAGGGTAGGAAATGAACATGTTTTTCAGAGAATCTAGGGCTTTCTGGCTATTGGCACTGCCTCTCTAAATGGAGTAGGGGTAGATTACTCCTGAGCCATCTCCTGGGCCAGAGGAGCCAAAACCAGACCCTTTCCCATATTTTCGTGACCGGCAGCATAGGTAAGCACCTATGTCTTGCACATATGGGCAGTGGTCTTCTTCAACATTGCCTTAAGCCTTCGTGTAATGAGAATCTGTTTTTATTGAAGAAAACACTCCACAAGTGTCCTTGACTTCCTCATTGGGTGTGAAGATGTGCAGAGAGCCCTTGCTCCATCAGTGTGTGTTCTTTCTGTCTCTTCCCCTCTTTATTCGGTTTCCAAAGGTACGACGGCATTTTAGCTTCAGGTACTAAATGTTCCTCAGGCCCTGCTAAATGGAAGCAGTGCAGGACAAGAGGCATTTTGAAGAAGAAAGGGATGACTACAGGCGTTACACTTGGGGTTTGGGGTTCCTTCCTAAGACTGGTTGCCCAGGGCTATATAGGGACAGGACCAATCCCTGGCCGGCTTCCCACTTCTCCCTTTTAGGGGTTGGGGGCTCTGAGGTAGGCTGAGCCCCTGTCCTGCTCTTATGTGCCTTTCTACCCATCAGTGAGTAACAAATGTAGTCCTCACCCAGGCCCTAGCAGAAATGGACCACTCTTTGAGGTGTGTCTGTTTGTAGGAGAGGACTTGGGACAGATCACCCGAAGCCATGCTCTGTTCCTTCCCTTTCTCAGGGATTCCTGAGTATTCAGCCTGAGCCTTGCTGGCTGGGAGAGCCAGACCACCAGGCTCTTCCTCACCCTCCTTAGGAAGTGTCTTCAGCACTGTTCTCACCCCAGAGCTGTGAGCAGCTGGCTCATTGCAGGGCAAGTGCATATGTCCACTTCCTCCTGTATGCTCCACAGTGCAGTGAGGCTCAGGGATGGTTGATGTTGACATGTGTCAGAGAGAGGCTGAGTTCCTGAGCTCACACACTCCCAGTGGTTAGAGCTATGCAGGACTCCTCTCTGAGCCTACAGTGCATCATTCTGGAGAGGTCTAGGGACCACCCAGCAGGCACCACTGGCTTGCTAGTGGCTAAAATGGAGAAGCGTCCTTTACAGTCTCAGCAGAGCCAGGGACCAGGCTGCTCCCTTCCTTTGTGGTAGCACTGGCATAGGGTGCTGGTGTTTTCCAGAGGGACCTGCTGCAGCCATTTTAATTCATGATTAGGAACCTTAGTGTGACTTAAGACTTTCATTGTATGTTTATGTGTGCATGCCATGCCTAGTCGGTGACTGGGGCGGGTGGGGTGTCTAGTATCATGGTATGTGGCTTAGTAGGTGCCACAGTAGCTTCTGCAAATACTGTACTGTCTTGTTTCTGTATTAGATATAGGTAGTCATGTGAATATACTGCCATGTCATTTTTAATATTATCGATTTTATACTTGGAAAATGGTACTTGCCTCTTTGAAATCTGTTTTGTCTCCTCTAATGTCCCCACCATCTCCATGTCCTTTCCTAACTGCAGCAATAACTCTTCAAAAGCAATTGAATAATAAACGTCCCAAACTGTAATCATTGGATGGTTGAATTTTTTTCTACAGATCACAAATAGGGGAAACTGGTGAGCATTCCCCCATTGCCCTTTCCCTGCAGAGGCATTTAAATTGTGACATACCGTCAACAGTGTCTATCATGAGGCACTTCAGCTGGGAGCTTAATTGTCTCCAGGAGCTGTGGTTATGTCTGTCTAGAGAGGTCTATAATCTTGGCCCTTAGTTCCCTGGGGCCTTGGCTCTGAACTCCTCTCTATCCAATCTACCAGAACATACTTCTGTGCCAGGCTGCTCGTCTGCCTTACCACTGGGGTACTCAGAGTGCTACGGGCATGCCACTCAGGGGAGGCAGAACACAGTCCATAATGGGGGTTCTTATTCCATGTTTTCCTGGGTCTGGGACGGTTGCTATGGTTCCCAGTCTCCTGTGTACCCAGGTGCTGCTGGCTTCCAGCTGGAGTTGGGAATGGGGATGGAGGGTGTTCTGGTCTGTGCTTCTCCTCAGGGCTTCCACACACCCAGGACTGGGTGGATCCTGGTTCGCTTCCAATTGAGTGCTGCCAAGAATGAGTATGGAGGGGTTAGACTAGAGAAGGCCTTCCCTGAATAGATAAGGACCATTTCTTTATAATCTTTGATAAGGAAATGGTCCTGGCTGGTCCAGACTGCCTATTTGAAGGCAAAAGTGAATGCAGTTCACCTTACACAGGGTGAACCAAGGTTAAATACCTTTTGTGGGAGGGAATGCTCTTTGACTGAACACCCAGGGCCTAGTAGATACTCCATTAGCATAGAGAACTTCAGGATTTTATGACTTTCCTCCTGTAGAGGTGAGTGTGGGGAGTCCCCTGCTTTCCTCAGACAGAGGTGTGTAATGGGGAGGGGGGGAGGGATTCCTCGCACAAGGTCAGAGAAGGAGAAAACCTAACAAGGGAGTGTCCCATTTTTTTCCAAGCTCAGAGGCTAGCCGGTCATGGTAGATTTGGCCTTAATTAGCAGAGTTTTCTCTACTGATGAATTAGCTGCCTTGTGTGAACCACGTGGCTGTCTGACCAGCCAAAAGCCTGTCACTTGGATGGGGGGCCCTATATCACTATCACATGAGAAAAAGGCTTCTAATGGCTCAGCTCCCCAGCTTTAAAACCAGGGAGCTTTGGGGGCCTTCCAGCTTTGCCAGAATGAGGACAAAGAATGTTTGTTACCTTTTCTAAGGTTCCTGACAAATGACCTAGATCCTTGGCCACCAAAAACCCTAAAATCATCACCAGTACACTTGAAGATGATCAATAAGTATATAACCTAAGGTGATCAATCACCAGTGCACCCTGGGGAAGCCTGAGGCGCTGATGGTTACATAACTTTGTCTTCTCTGTGGTTCTTGATAGTACCCAGTTACCTCAGCCAGACCTAGTGGTGACAAAAGTGATGTCAGGCCTACCCTGACGACCACCGGTTATAGCTTGGGTGGACAAAAGTCAGGCTTTGACAACTTTGTTTTTCCCCGTGTGATGCTGGGTATTGAACCCAGAGCCTTGAGCATAGTGGGTAATGTCCTACCACTGAGCTATGTTCCCACTCCTATTTTATTTTGTTTTTTTTTTTTTGTTTTGTTTTGTTTTTTTTTTTTTATTTTGACATAGATTCTTGATCAGTTACCCAGACTGGGATTGAACTTGTAATTTTCCTAACTTGGCCTCTCAAGAAGGTGGCTTCCAGGCCTGTGCCATCAAGCCTGTCACAGCCTTTTCTTGCTATGGTTATTCAGGCCTTCCACTTGTGATTTTGTGTGATTGTCATTTCACCTTTTGTCTGTTTAGAGCTTCAGTTACCTGGGTTGATCTGAGACCGGAAAAAAAAAAAAAAAGTTTCCTAAGAGCTGTTGCCTATCACTTGTAGATAGATGTGCCTCATACAGATGTGGAGCCACCTGGGTCAGCATTCTGAATCCAGATCTATCATTAGAACAGGAAGGCCCTTAACAGCAGAGCCTGACCCATCGCCATATTTTCTGTGTTTGTCCCACATGCTCAGATGTTAGATCTGAGCACACGTGGGAACATTATCTGAAGTGGAGCAGGTGATGCCACTTTCTTAGATCTGGGTGGTTTTGCTGTTAAGCTCTAAGGACAAAGAGCTTAGACAGTGGAGTCTGGGACGAGAGCCTCTTCAGGCCCTAGAAGGATCAACTTACCCAGGCTGCCTGGGCTCCAGACCAGGGGTCACCAATGAGGGCTACAGTAGGGTAGGGTGCTCTGTCTCCTCCTCTGGGTGTCTGGTGGCACACTGATGAAGATGGGATTGGATTTGGTTCCCAGTCTTCCCATTTTGTCATTTTTTGGGAGGGGGGGGGAAGGGTTCATTTCCTACCTTTGAGAATTCCTAGCCAGGGACCTGACCTATATAAACTGATCCTTCACTGCTCTAGTAGCAAATAGTCCATCAATCTCCACACTGCCTTGTGTTTTCTTATAGACAAGCAGGCAAGCGCTAAGCCCTTCCCCAAGACTGAGAACTGCAGCTGTCAGACCAGAGGTCTCAAGATGTTTTTGGTCCCTGTGTATTAGGAAGTGTATTGGAAGTGATCAGTGATGATCAGTGTGCGTAGAAGGGGCTTTGGGTAAGGAACTGGTTCCAGTAATAATGGAAGTCGTGTTGGCTAGCTGGAGGAGGAGTTCCAGCCTAGAGCTCAGGATCCATGAAGTCAGAAAAGGAGTCCAGAGTTCCATCTGAAGGAGGATTGGCAGCCTTTTTGCTCTATATAATAAGCCTTCAGCTGATTGAATGGAGCTCACCTATATTAGAGCAATATGCTTTACTTAGGGCCAGTTCAAAGCTTAACCTCTTCCAGAACCCCTTTGTCCCAACACACCCGGAATCCTATCTGATCGAATGTCTGGTACCTTGTCACATATCTAGACTTGTTCATACAGAATTAGCTATGATAGGAGGAGGAGGAGGAAAATAATGGTGGCAGGCTACCTTTTTTAGACGCAGGTTCACAAGCTGTGTACACATTACCCTCCTGCGGATGCCCCAGCAGCAGTTCTGGTCTCTAAGGTATAGCCGGCATCCTTCCTTGTCACCCTAGTCACTTCTTTGTGTCCCCTTAGCTCTTGTCTAGTCACCGTCTGAATACCCCACAGGACAATGAGCCTGAAGGGAAAGTGCTCTGCCCTCTCTCCCTTTCCCTCCATATCGTGACTCTACCTGGCTTCCTACCCAGGATAAGGGCTTCCATTCCATTGCATTTTGGCTGAGGACAGGCTCAGTGCCTTAGTTGGCTGAGTGTGTGCAAAGAAGGCAGAGCCACCGAAACACAGCAGACCTCTCGAAATCAAACGTGATAGATTCCGGTTCAGGGGAGAAAATGAAGGCTCTAGAAGCGGAGCCCATCGATAACATAGTTTTATTGGAGGCATAAAAGCACATTTCTGTAATATACTGGGGCTTGTATTAGTAGGATCTGAATTGGACTTTATGTCATGCTTTATAAGGAACGAGAAGCAGCCTGGAACACTACGGAGGCTAGGCATTCTACAGAAAAAGGGGAGAGCTTATTCAAATTAGTGTAACATGGCAGAGTCCCTGCTGTTGACCTTGGCATTGTTCTGCACAGGGAGACTCATCCCTGAAGGCAGTGGTGTCCACTGCAAGAGTCAGGGAGCAAGGGCCAGCCTCCTCGGTTCCCTCCCTAAGTTGCTCCTCCAGTCACTCCTTCCCCCAAGGAAATTAAGAGGCAGGGTAGATCTATGTCATAGACACGGCGACTTGTTCGATGAAGCTGGCCAGGTTTATATCCCGTTCTGAAAGACCGGCACATTCATGGGTGCTCAGCGTGATATGGACCTGAATAAGAGAGAACCGTAAGTTCAGGGGCAGGCAAGTGCCCTCCCAGGAAGAGCGGGAGAGCCACCCGATTGCGAGCTCAGCTCTACCAGGGACTGCAGGATAGTAGCCAGTCACTATAATTCCTTCTGGTGACAGGCACTGGACACTAGTAACTCTTGAAGACAGTAGCTGGTCACTGCTTTCCTGACTGCTCCAAGATAGGTGGTACACATCATTTTCCCTTGGTAGTTCTCAAAAATAATGATGATTTCATTAGTATGATAAAAAAATTCAAATCCAGATATCAAGAGAAATAAAACAAAAACCAACGACAACAAAAACCTAAAGCCAGGAGGCTAGCAAGATGTTTCAGTGAGAAAAGACATTTACCGCCGGGCGGTGGTGGCGCACGCCTTTAATCCCAGCACTTGGGAGGCAGAGGCAGGCAGGTTTCTGAGTTCGAGGCCAGCTTGGTGTACAGAGTGAGTTCCAGGACCATCAAGGTTACACAGAGAAATCCTGTCTCGAAAAACCAAAACAACAACAACAACAAAAGACATTTACCAACAGACTTGACAAACTGAATTCAACCTCCAGGGTAGAAGGAGAGAACAGACTCCCACATGCACAACATATATGTGCCCATATTTACATTTAAATAAATGTAAAAAAAAAAAAACAATTTTTTTGAGGGGGCTAGAGAGGTGTCCAGTGGTTAAGAGCACTGACTGCTCTTCCGGAAGTCCTGAGTTCAATTCCCAGCAACTACATGGTGGCTCACAACCGTCTGTGATGAGGTTAATCCCTCTTCAGCTGTGTCTGAAGACATCTACAATGTACTCATCTACAGGAAATAAATAATTTTTCTTTTTTAAGCCAAAGTTAAAATCAGAACTTAAGGTGGGCTCAACACCTCCTTCACTTTTTCCTAAACAGTCCAGCCATTAGCTTGCTCATCCCAGTCTGATCTGCCAGCCAGGCATGGGTATCTGAGCTTGGTTTTGCTACTTTCTCATTCTTCCGTCTAGAATAAAGCTATTAGTGCTGTTAGCAGTGGGCATGCCCTTCCCGTCTCTTCCCTTCCCTTCTGAGTCTTGCCTTCTTAATAGCTGGCCACAGCATTTTAAAGTTTTAATTTGCGTTTATTATCTTCAGTGAGACTGGCTGTTTTTGTCAAGAATCTCTGTTGGTTCCAAGGAAGGAGATAGAAGACGCGGACATCAAGTTATTGGTGAGGAAGGACCTATAGACAGGTCCAAGGGTGAACCTTCGGGGTTCTAAGAGATGTACAGGGCAGGGCACAACATGGGGG
>JADRCC010555362.1:0-10279 GCA_019843855.1 Hylomyscus alleni | reverse complement strand
ACACACACACACACCAGGAGCCTGTAGCTTGTGGTGTTTGACTCTAGCAGTTTCATTAGCAAAGTATTTAAGCTGCTTGGAGGCTCTCTCTCTCTCTCTCTCTCTCTCTCTCTCTCTCTCTCTCTCTCTCTCTCTCTCTCTCTCTCTCTCTCTCCCTCCATGACTCCCTCCCCCCTCCTCCCTCCCTCTCTCCCTTCTTCTACTTCCCTTGTTGCTAGCTCAGTCTCTTTCTACCTCTCTGTATTTCTATGTCTTAGTTCTTAGGTAAGTTTTGGAAAAGGTGTGAGAAACCATCCCTTGCCATTTGTGGAGTTTGTTGGTTTTATTCCCTGCCAAGGCCCTCCACTCTGTCTCTCAACATTACATAGCTTTGGATCCCAGTCCCATGATTCATATACATGAGGAATTTGGGAGACTGGAATGGAAGGCTTGAGGGTAATGCTAGATGATTTGCTCCAGCATATTTCAATTATCAGTGGAAGTTTTGTATGTGTTTCTTTAATTAACACTAACTAAGATTAGGGCTATTAAATAATATGGTTTCGAAACTAAAAGAAATCAACCCTCAGGGATACTATTTGATATAAATAAAGACAGGCAATTTCTAGTATGCTGTTTTCACACAATCCACTCAACCTTGACTCTCATCCAGCACGGATCTTGGGGACTTATGCAAATGTGAACAGGCTGCACCATGCCTGCTGCCTGAGTGAGTTCAGGAGCTGGAGGGTTGCTGTGTCAAATGGTCTCTGTTTGTAGTTCTGGATGCTGCGAGGTAATAGTGAGCTTTAGTTAATTACACCTCGAATCACCCCCAGGAGGTAGGTAATGATTATAGGCGGACTTGGCTGAGGGAACTCAGAATGTCTTAATAATCACTTAATAGAATCTTATCATGAGAAGCAAATTGCATTAAATGGGCGAATGAAGTTGACTGTGAGAAACGAAGCTAGGAAATAAAATGCTATGGGGGGTTTTATATGAGGAAAATCCAATTAACACCCTTTTAAAAGAGTTGGCCTCATGGCCCTTTCATATCCCTCACTGTGTCTAGCAGAGGGTTACACCCTAAATAAAGACCTTCTTTCTCAATATAAAGGGACTTGTAGAAAAAAATGAAGAATGTGACTGAGATGTTGGACAGGGGAAGAGTGAGAAGATCTACAAGTGAGTGGACCTTACAATTCCACTTGGAGACAAAGAACAATGTAACTTCACCATGAAGCAGTTTGCACAGGCTTTGCAAAGAAACATTGCTTTCTCATTTGACTCTTAAGGCAAACAGCGATCATTGAGTAAACACACACACACACACACACACACACAAAACATACACTGTGTGTGTATGACTGTGTCTATCCTGGAAATCCTAGTACTAAAAGAGCCAAGCCTGGGTGATAAGACAGCAAAGTGGTAACTAGATTGGTGGGGAAAAGCTCAGATGAGCAAGTGGCCCACAGAGGCGCAAGCCAGAGGCGATACAATGTGTCCAGAGATGACGGCCCTCAATGGAAGACTGTAACATTGTAGTTACATAGTGGGATACATAACACAATGGGACAAGGGAAGACCTGCCTTACTTTTCCTGCTGTTGTGATCAAATACCTGTCGGAAGCAGCTTCAGGGAGAAGGGTGCATTTTGGCTCACAGTTTAGGGCTCCTCAGCCCATCACGGTGGAGAAAGCATAGTGACTGCAGTATCCTGGTCCCTGACAGAGGGAGTCTGTGACTGGCCACAGCAGAGCGCTGGGTGGAAGTGGAGAGTCTAGGGAAAACTAGACTCCCTTCAGGCCCTCTCCATTGACCAACTTCCTCCAAATCCTATAGTCTCAAAGGTGCTAGGAATAGCTACAGGAGCTGAGTTCAAGCATATGAGCAGTAGGGGACATTTGAGATGCCATAATAACTGAAGGGCAGTATCCTGGTCCCTGACGAGAGGGAGTCTGTGGCTGGCTACAGCAGAGCGCTGGGTGGAAATGGAGAGTCTAGGGAAAACCAGACCCCCTTCAGGCCCTCTCCATTGACCAACTTCCTCTTAAATAAAATGGTTCTGAGGAATGTGTGTTCTATGTGACAGCTTTGCTTTAAATTTCCTTATTTTATTACCTTTATTACAAAAATAACTTGCAAATAAAATAAACATCACCCACCAGAGTCAAGCAGAACCAAAGTTCATCTCAATGAACTTCTATATGGTTAGATCAGCCGTTCTGAAACTGTGGAGTCCATGAACTCCACCGTAGACTTAAAACTAGGATCTACCTTCATTCTTATGTCCAGCACCCACCCTTTAAAGGTTGGGGGAACAGGGCAGAGCAACAGGAAGGCTGAGACAAAATCCAGACTGTAATGTAGAGGCCCAGTGAAGGGGAGAGGGGTGTAGGGAGGCCAGGATCCAGTAGGGGGCAGATGTGAGTCAGATTCCAGAAACAGTAGCACAAAGAACTGTGGGCCTAAGACTCAAACTCCAATTCAGTGTAACAGTATGAACTGCACACTAAAGCCATCCTTAGGTGGAGTCATATATACCTAATCGCATGTGGATGAACTGCACGTCACTATGTGTGTTTGTGTGCACATATTTGTAGTTATTCACCAAGCTGCTCCCGAAAGGTGAGTATGAAACGAGAGAGCTACTTTCATAATTTAAGTTCTGAAATGGCTGTCTTTTTACACCAGACATGCACTCCAATGAAACAGCCGTCACTTGTTATTTTTAAAAATAAAATCTGAAGTGGGTGGAGTAAAAAAAAAAAAAATCATACCACTAGTAAAAGAGACATCAGGGCTTTGGACCTTGCTGGAAGAAGGTTATCTGGCTTCCTCGCAGTGCAGGAATTTAACCCTAGTCTATCTTCTTGGTTGGGTCTCATATCTCTGTAAACATCAGACAGCTTTCTGAGGCTTTTTTTTTTTTTAGTATTTCCACTATAATACTTCTACTTCTTAGAGCGTTCTACATCACACAACACCAACAATTCATTTCCCAGACCCACAAGGACCCCTGGCCGTTAGCAGTGTGATCGTCAACAATGTTCCTCTCAGTAGTGGTTATGGGCAGCCGTTAGGGATATGTGTAATATCCTAATTAAGTGTCGAATTCTCTGATTCCTTTGGCCCTTACTTTCTTGTCCTTTGGGGTGACAAAAAATGGAATGCAAGTGTGTGTAACAGGCAGTCAGAGGGTCACAAGACTGGCACTCAATATGGCGGCAGCCGATCACCAGGAGAACAACAATGTCAGGAATGCAGGACTTGCAATAGCAGCCTCCAGTCCTGAGCTGATTAGAACCTAACTGGCTTCCAGATGCTTCTCAGGAATGCTTGGCTACAAAGCATCCATTCTTCCAGAATGTGTTCTCTCTGAGTAGCACAGCTTCCTGCTGGTTATCTGGGCAATGTTAACTTTTTTCTTACACTTACTGATTGGCATAGGTGTAGAGGCCAGACAACTGTGGGAGGTAGCCCTCTTCTACCAAGAAGGTCCCAGGGCTGGGCATCTGCCTCGCCAGCCCCAACTGAGGAATTTGAACAATGTTATTTAACAACTTAAAGGAGAAACAAAGTAAATACAATAAATCGAAGGAAGGAAAGCTTAGGTTTTTTTTTTTTTGTTTTTTGTTTTTAAGGCAACACAGATGTAAGCAGGAATTCTTAAAGCATGCAAATCTGAAAATGTAAGATTTCAAAATGGTTGTGGGGTTGTTACCATAGCAACGCCAGTCTGAGCCACAGCATGTTTCCAAATGTCTTTCTCTGTGGGGAGATGTTCGAGGGCAGATTTCGAATTTTTTAATTAAGGAAAAGAATAAAGAATCAAGTTTAGTGGGTTAAGAGCCATGCTAGAATGCCGATAAGGTCTTCCCTCCAAGGCCTGAGAAGTCTGAGGAGGCGCACTTTCCCAGAACAACAGCGTGGGGGCGCTGTTGTTCCACCGCTGCCTATGCCTCCGTCTGGCTCCTCAGAGAAAGGGCTTCCCTGCTCCTCCTTTGAGCCGCCCTAGCATTCCTGTCTTTAAACCGCATTTATGTCAATTCTGTGCCTGAGACTGTGAAAACCTCTTGGGCTAGAGTCACAGTGAACAGCAGCCGGTGACGTTCACAGTCTAGAAAGAGAGATAAGTAAACAAATAGGATAAGTAAACAAATAGAAACATTAAGCTTGTGGTTAGATATGGAAGAAAAGGGTACCAACCAGTGATGGAGACTGCCTTTATACAAAGTGTGGGAAGATCTTCGTTATGAATTATTAGGCTGAGACCCACAGCTGAGCATAAGGAGTGCAGGGATTGAGCACCAAGCAGAAGACAGAAGGCTGTGCGTGGCAGGGTGCATGGAGAGAAACCTTAAGCTCTAGTCAGCTCTTTTTATTTTTAGCCAGAGAGAAGCATGGGATGAGGGGTGGGGTTATTCAATTTGCATAGCTTGTGCTTCACACTACAGAGCTGTTCCCCACCTCCTTTGTGAATTGTTTATTATTTGTTGCTTTGGGTGTGTGTAAACATTTTGAAAAGCCTATCAGTATTATAACAATTTAATACTTTTTATATGGCTGTTGTCATAGCACAGATTTAGGCCGTGGAGTCTAGCAGCACAGCCATTGTGGGTGAAACAGAATTTAAAAGTTTGAGGGAAGCAAAACATTTGGTGATAGTGTGGTGTGAGAGCAGAGATTTGGGGAGCGGCCTTCTTTGTAGCATTTCCAATCTCCGTTGTCATTACTCTCTTACATGGCTGCCGCATCAGCAGTCTCTCAGATCCAGAGGCAGGGTAGCCTCACTCACCCATCTTAATAAAACTGATTGGCACAGCAACACAGAAAGTGTTGTAAGAGCGAAAGAGGAATGGGGGAAGGAAGGGGGTGGAAAAAATGGCTGGCAGGTGGGTGGGGGTAGGGCTAGTTTGATGGATGGATGCTTGGATGGAGGGAGGAGTGGTTGGATAGATGGAGGATGGATGGTTGGATGGATAGAGGGAGGGATGGTTAGATGGAGGGAGGGAATGATGGTTGGATGGAGGGGGGGAAGAATGGTTGGATTGATGGAGGATGGATGTTTGGATGGATAGAGGGAGGGAGGTGGGATGAAGGGAGGGAATGATGGTTGGATGGAGGGAGAGGGAGGAATTGTTGAAAGGATGAATGGATGGATGGTTGTTTGCATAGAGAGAGGGATGAGTTGGATTGATGGGATGAGGGGATGGTTGAATGGATGGATTGGAGGGGTGGTTGAATAAATGGAGGGAGGGATGGTTGGATGGATGGAGGGATGGTTGGGTGGATGGAGGGAGAGATGGCTGACTGGATGAACTGACAGGCAGAGAAGGTATGGAGTATGAAAGTGCCAATTCAACTCTATGGGTCTTCCACAGAACACTGATGACAGGTTTTCATCACTCTTCCTTGTACATGTCAAGTACTGGTGAAGTACCTGCTATGTCTCATAGACATAGGCATACTACAGTGAGTAAAACCTTATTGTCTTAATGATGTTTACTGTCAATGATGAAAACAGACCTGAAGTACAACTAATCCCAATTATAGAAAGTATTATGTCTATAAAATGAGGTGTAGATGTAGTGTCGTCAGGGTCAAGAGACTGGAAGTACCGCAGCTTGGACGAAAAGGTATCCCACAATCCCCGCCTACCAATCACTAAACACAGAAACCCGCCAATCCCTGAGCAGGAAAACCCACCAAATCCTGAGCTTCCCCAAGCTCAGGAATTGAAGTCCTACCAGTCCTCACCCTGGAAAGCTTCACCCTGGGAAACTCCACCCCTCAAAAATCCTCTATATAAATCCTGTGTTCTGCGTAGTCTCCTCCTGTGTCTCTCCCAAGCAGAGGCAGTCTCCCTCCTGGGTTTTTCCCTCCCTATAAATCTCTTGTGTGAGGTTTTGTATCCAGTGTGGCTTTGTGCTTTATGATACTCCTTTATGGAGTCTCCAGACTGCCAGAATACCTCTCAGAGCAGAGCTGTTACACTTACATAGGGGAAACCTTCGCCTGCTGCAGCTGAAGGAGAGCTGTAACACTTCTGTAGGGAAGGCTTTTCCCTTCAGAGCCACAACACTTAGTGTTGGGAGCCAAGGAATGCCACCAAGTGACAGGGGACAACAAACCTCATCTAAGAGACTTGCTGGGAGGTAAAAATCCCAGGAGGGAGGCTACCTCTGCTTGGGAGAGAAGCAGCAGCAGACCAAACAGTAGGCAGGGAATATTTATGATTGCCTGGGGCAGAGCTCACAAGGGTGGGGATTGGCAAGAGTTCGAGTTTGGAGCTTGGGTCTTTAACTGTGTAGGGCAGGAACTGGGTCTGACCATTAGGACTGTTAATGCTCTGTAAGTGAAACCTGGTGGGCTGTGGTCCTCAGGGGAAGGGCACGGCCACTTACGTGCCTCAAGGGACTTACTGAGATGTGGTTGAAATGTCAAGATTAAGCAGAGTGTCACGAAGCTGAGGGGATGGCAGAGATCCTTCCATTGAGAGCAGGGTGGTACTGTTCCTGATCACACTGTGCTACTGAAAGAGAGAAAGAAACACAGGGCTTTCTAGCTCCACACCCTTCTTACAAACACAGGGCGTCTCCACACTCTTCATCCAGACAACCTACCTTCTCAGACCAGAGCCCCGAGCCTCCTTGGACCCGCACATCTTGGATGTAGAGCCCACCACACCCCCAAACCTTCCCAGCAGCCATCTCAGCTTCCAGTTAGTCTTGAGGTTGAAGCCACTCCTCCCTTTCCTTGCTGGAGTGTTTCTCTAACCACAGATCGCAGCCCATTAGTGAGCAGGTCAGGCAATCAATACAGTGGATGTGAGAAGCCTCTTAAAACAGGGTAGGCTAGACTGGAAGCTGTTAAAGCGCACTGTATGTGTATCCTCAGTGTAAACAGAGATAGTAGCAGCCCTGTTAGGTGAACCTTCTCTCATCCTGGAGACAAGCTTCCTTACTCTGGTACATCTGTGGCAATTCTGAACATTCATAGACGTGAGAAGATCTCTGTTAAGCTCAGATTTTCTCTGAAGCCCAAGAAGGTATAAATCACTGACACAGTTTGAAGTGCATTTTGTTCTAAGCATAAACTTATTTCTCAAATAGGTATATTGCCTGGTATAGCATTAAAATAGTCCCAATTGTTCTTCCGGTGTAAGAGCAGATCTTCCCACAGCTAGCAAAAAAAGTGTGTGTGTGGGGGGGGGGGAGAGCTTAATGGCATCACTCTGAGGAATATGACCCATGAGGCAAAGAGTCATGAAGTATTTGTGCCAGAGAGCCACCTAGAACCTCTCGGAGCTGCAGAGCCTTTTGAAGTACTCTGCCACACTATTAGGAGTCTGGGAACTTTGCTTTTGACACAGATTTAGCTAGGATCCAGTGAGGTTCTGCTTTGCGTGGTGTGGGGTTTATCATGTGTGTTGGGGACAGAGGGAGTGATTCTCCTGAGGAGACATTAAAGACGTATTATCCCAGGAATAAGAAGGTTGCAGACTGGCCAAGAATGATTCTGGTGGAACTATCTCGGTGAAGTAATCGAGATCACTCTGAAGATCACTCTGATTATGTACAGCAGCACGGGCTGATGGTGAACAGTTGTACCACACAGCTCCAAGCCCTGCCCAGCTCTATACTGTCTATGGCTCCAAGTCTAGAGCAGAACTTAGACAAACCCAGGTGCGGCTCTCCCTAGTGTTAATGCATGGTAGGTGGCCATAGACTCCAGGGATGGAACGAAGGCACAGAAGAAAGCTGACTTCAAAAGTTCTGTGTCCAGGAGAGCTGCCCCACCCTAGCACATAACTGGGATGCTTGGCAAACACTGATCAAACGTGGGAGGAATGGCCTGTCTCACTTCAGCATGGCACAAGGGACAGCTTAATGATACCTTGCTGCAAGATGGGTCCCAGGATTCTAGGGACTACATCATGCCCCAAATGCTTATCTCTTGTAAAAAAAAAAAAAAAAAAAAACTCGTGACGATGTGGAAATTTGGGCAGAATCTTGTACTAAAGTTTACCATTTAGTAGGTAATTCTTGCTTTTTCCTCAGAGGCAAAGGGAAACTATGCCAGTTTGTTTATTTAAGGCATTTTGTTTTGTTTTGAGACAGGATCTCATGTAGCCCAGGCTGGCTTCAAACTTTCTATGTAGCTGAGGATGACCTTGAACTTCTGATCCTCCGGCCCTCAACCCCTCTCTTGCAGGTACTGAAAACCCAATGACAAACGAGCCTGCTTTCTACCATGGACCAGCTTGAATCATCATAATGAAGCCTTTAGCAAGTCAACAGCTGGGGATGGATTATGGAGAACCACACATCTAGAAAAAAAAGAATGAGCCCAGCCCTTCTGAGACCAACAAAAGCATTTTGGTAGCCATATGACTGAGCCAGCAGGGCTACGGATCAACAGTTGTCACAAAGTGGTTGCTCTTCTATATCAGATCCAAACTCCTACAGCCTGTAGGAAGATCTGTGGACACCGATCCAGTGGTAGAGTGTTTAGCAGGCATGGAACAAGGTACTGGGATCCGAGGCCCAGCACTGGAAAAACAATTGAGGAAGAATGCAGGTGAAACTCTGGCAAGTGTGACATGCCCCTCTCCCAAGAACAGGGTAAGCGCCTGAAGGGAGGGGCACCTTTATACTAGCAGTGACAGCTGTCAGGCAGCACCAGCCGAGAAGCTGGTACAATTGGTTCAGGTGAACAATTATCGATTTCTGTATCAGATTTCTAGATACTTGATTGGTTCCAGACAGACCAGCATGGATTTTTCAAAAGCTGTGACTCCTGCTCTCTAGCTACTCACAAAAGGATGTGACCTCATCGGCTGCAGGTGCCACAGCCCACAGAGTAAACAGCCCTTACTGTGGGTCACAACCAGGACTGAAGTCCAGGGAAGTTTCTAGGCTGCTTTGGTGACTTTTTTGTTGCTGTGATAAAACTACTCTGACAAAAGCAACATAAAGGAGAAAGGTTCAGGTCACCTGCCCAGGCTATAGCCCACCATGAGAGACCTGCTCACATTGCATCTCTTGCGTCACAAGAGAGGAATGAGTGCACCAGTCTTAGTACCGAGCTCGTTTTGTTCACTTAGGCAGCCCCATGCCAGTCACAACTAAAGTGTATCTTCCCACGTGGCTCAAGGGATCAAAGCCCAGCCCCAAGCACATGCTCAGAGGCCCGAATCTTCTGACCAAGCCGACCCTTCCTGAATTCTCCTCATCCACCGCTAGCCTATGACGCTGCCTCTCCAAGGTTCTTAAATCTTTCTGTAGGAGGTTCAGAGAGCAGTTTGGTTCAAACGCTGAATTTTATGTCCCCGAGCTTGGTCATAAGTGACAGCAGCTCAGCAGTTTATCTGCTCACCGTCCTTGGATTTCCCTGAAAAGAGTTGACTTTGAAATGACCCACACTGTGCTGTCTCCTCACATCTGCATCAGGCCAGATGCAGACCCGTCAGTGTCGGAGCTAGTCTCAGCACAGGAAGCAACCTGACTCATCTTCCACAGGATAATTCCAGCCTGTGGCCTGTGGGTCACATGGAGCCCAGGATAGCTATGAATACAGTCCAACCCAAGTCATAAAGTGACTTAAAGTATTACAAGTCTGGGGACAGCATTTTAGGTTTTTTGTTTTTACTCAGTTCTGATTCTTAAACATGAATAGTCGCAATGTCAAAATGTGAATGAACAAACCACCATTTTGAATCCAACCGACAGACAGATTCCTGGCAGAGAATAAGGCAGTCTGGCCCCTCTGTCTCATGCCTGGGCATGGTCTGTTTCTCCTTCACTGACTAGAACTGTAAATATTATAAGAATAAAACCAATATGACTAAGCAGAATCTGGGCCTGTATGACCAGAGCTTTGGCCACAACTGTAATCAGCCAACTGTAATAATAAATCAAGGATTTATTATTCTTATTTAGTAAAGTTATAACGTTCTTATTTTGAAACCTAAACTAGCTGAATAAAATCTCGGGTTGTTGCTGGGTGTAGTGGCACACACCTTTAATTCCAGCACAGTCCCAGGAGGCAGAGACAGGAGCAATGACATATCAACCATTCTCCTTGTCCTTAATATTGCCAATACTCTAAAATAAGAAAAGGCTTCCCTTCCAGTGTTTCTGCATGAACCAGGGTACAATAGAGGATAGCTGTTAACAGATCAGTCTCTTCCCAAGGCTATCTCTCTCTCCTTCTCTCTCTCTCCCTCTCTCTCCCTCCCTCTCTCTCTCCCTTTCTCTCCCTCTCTTTCTCTTTCCCTCTCTCTCCTTCT
>JADRCC010555359.1:0-12171 GCA_019843855.1 Hylomyscus alleni | reverse complement strand
AGTATTCAAAAAAAATGATACTATGAACTTAATCAGAAGCATAACATAAGTTCTCCTAATGTATAAATAAAAGCAATTCAGACATAGAAGTTCCTGAGCGAGACTGTCCTCTTATTAAAATGGTAGTTTTAAACTTCCCCACCAAAGTAAACTTATCTGCTACAGGAAACTGAGATTGTTTTAAAAAGACTATCTCCTTTCCTAGCTTTTGGAAATGTAGAAACCTATTATTCCCTTCTCTGGATGTTTATACAGTAAAAGCTCTTCTCTGATGCCAGCCACTTTTATAGACATGTCCCCAGCTCACGGGGTGGAGCAACCAGCAGTTTCCTCTTACGCCTTTGTAGACCATCACTCTTAGTGATCATCCCTTCCCACCTGTGTGTACCATAATCTAAGGTCCATCCAGGAACATGGGATCTCACTGCACAGGGAGAAGCAGCAGCATCTGTTTTATGTCTGTCATTTCCTTGACAGGTCTGTGGTGGGAGGACAACTGTGGGAGGGGGTTTACCTTTCACCTCTTCCTGTCAGCTGGGAGAGTCAGAATTCAACAAGAGCTCAGCTCACCACTGAGCCTTCATCCCAGAGGTCCTGGCTTTATGTCGAGAGAATCAGATTATCTGGGCTAGAAGATCCAAAAGGCAAAGCTGCTGTCCTCTCGGTTCTCTAAAGAATATATTGAGAGCATGACTTGTAAGCATTATGAAAAGGTTTGGCATCAATTTCGGACTTACAGTCAAATGCAGTCACTTGTTGAATCATTTTTATCCAACGAGCCTTTAATGAATGACCACTGTGTGCCAGGCAGAGTTCTGGGCACTCTAAATGGGGTAAAGAAGTCTAGGGGGATTTTTGCTCAAAGCTCAGCAGACACTACTAATTTTAAAAATGTAAAAAGAAGTGGTATGTGTGGTTAATGGGGCGCGTGAGCATTTCCTTCTAAAAGATTATTAGCTTTAGTATTTCCTGATGTTATGGGCTGGAGTCTTTTTGGTATGAGCTGGGTATTAAGCAGGTGCTTTCCTCATTTAATTACTCAAGAATGTAATTTTTAATTAGAAAGAGCAATGAAAAATGTAAAGCTGTTTGCAGGATTTTGTATTTATTTAATAACCTTAAAGAACAAGCATTTGTTCTCTGAGATGCCATTTATACTTTTAGAAATAGTTTACAGTTATGCAACACGATAATAATTTTATAATATGAAATTAAACTACCTTACTTAGGTTCCCACACACTTTTTTAAAAAAACTGCTAAAGGATTATAAAGTAGAAGACATGAAAGTGGCCGTTCTTGAGTAGAATTCTTATAATTGGCCACTTTCCAATTCAGTTTATTTGTTTGCTTTCATCACTAAAGGCAGTGTGCTGTGGAATCAGTATAAGCAAGCCTTAGGGGAAACAGGCCAGAACAAACATAGCGTGCCATTTTGTCAAATAAACACCGCTGTACAGTGCCTGTAGGACCCATCACCAACAAAAACTCTTGAGTTAGTTATATGAGACAAAATGAAGGAGAAGGCAGTGTCAGTTGCAGGGGTTGCTGCTCATGGACCCATCATGATGACAATTAGATACTATGTATCCAAACATAACTTTTAAAAGCATCTGTAAGTGTAATTTCTGTAGAAAGGACACACCAACCTTTTCCATTGTTTCTTTTTGTGCTGGGGATTGAGCCCAGGACCTCATACCATGCTAGATGCACGTTCCACCCTACTGAAGAATAGCTTCAGAACAAGACTGATTTCTTCTTTAGTTACATTTAATTCATCTTCAACATCAGCTCATACCCTTAAATTATGTAATTAAGGAGGCAAAGCCCAAAGATAAAAACAAAAATAGGAAATAAAAAATGTCTTGTTGCTGCATCTAAAATAGCATTGCTTCCTGAATCACAAGACATGTATCCGTTTCCAGTGACTGGTGAAAGTGAAATTTCCACATATCATTGAAAATACCTAAGAATATCCACTCACAAGATTTTACAAATGCTATCTTGGTTGAGAGTAGGTGTCCTACAGGCCTCACGAGTCTTCCATAACAACTCAGTCATTAAGGAGTAGATGTTTCCGGCAAGCCCCAAAGATGATCACTAAAGACCATGTGCACGACAGTACTGAGCCTCATGTGGATTCTGCCAGAGGGAAACCTTTTGACTTTACCCTTTCAATTAGAGAGTTTAAGGGTAATATCTAAAATGGTAAAGATGGATTAAGCATGCCATTAAAAACTCAGTGTGGGCTTTGTGAGGAAGAGCACTAGAAACCATTTGAAGTTCCTTACTACCGAATGATGGGAGCTGCATCCTCCACTCTTCCCCCATCTCTGACCTCGCAGAACAGCAGCTGCTAGCTTGGAATCGAAAGCGTGAGATCCTGAAGACCAGCGAAGATTAATGCTTTCTTCTTTGCAGCCCTTTTCTCTTCAGAAGTGTAGATTGGAGAGTAGTAATGGCTCAGTTTTGATCAGGCTCCTTACTATCTCTCTGTTGAATTTGAACATCATTGTTACAGTTTGAAGTTTATGTTTGTCTGTCTTCTGTGATAACATGGGTCAGAGGTTGGGCTGCAGGCCTCTCAGTGGTATGAAGAGCCCGTCCAATGCCTGTGCTGAGCCAAAAATAATATCAATCTCAAAACAGAGACTAGATGCAGGACAGAATCATTTTCATTGGTTGCATGCTTCCCCTTTGGTGGCCTGAACAGTCACATATCTTGACTCTTATTATGGCTGCATTTACCTGCAAGGTGGCAGTAGTAATGTACTTGGAATCAGCTGAAAAAGAGTGAAAATTTTAAAACATTCAAATGCTTGTTATATCAATAAAATAGTTTGAGATTTAAGACAAGTTTCTTCACAAAAGAGTCGTTAGAATAAAAAATGAGTAGATAGAAAAGTGATAGAGAGTAGATAATAGACAGATAGATGATATATAAATGATGATAGATGATAGATCAATAGATGAAGATAGATGATAGATAGTAGATAGATAGTAGTTAGATAGATGATAGATGACAGATAGATGATATATATAGACAAATACATGATGGATGATAGATAAGTGATATATAATAGATAGATTGATAGATATAGATAGATAGATAGATAGATGATAGACAGATAGATGATAGATAAATATATGATAGGTAGATATATAGGTTGATAGATGAGAGATAGATAAACAGATAGACAGACAGACAGACAGATAGATAGATAGAGATGGGAGATGGAAAGAGAGATGATAGATGATACCTATGAAGCCGAGAAGTCTTATCTGCCATCTACAAGCTGGAACATAGTGATATGTCTCTTCCTGAGCCCAACAGCCTGTCAGCTAGGGAGTCACTGGTTTAATTCTTAGTTCAAGTGCCACAGAAAATGAGAGCAATCCGAGTTCAAGCAAGCAGGCTGGGAAGAAAAAGAGATGAAGTCTTCCTTCTTGCACTTTTAATAAATTGGATGATTCCTACCCACATTTCAGACAGCAATCTACTAAATCCAGAGATGCAAATGTTAATTTGGGGCTGGGATACACCTCAGTGTAGATGCTTATCTCATGTGATCCAGGCACTGGGTTTAATCCCTAATACTAAACATAGCATTTCACTTAAAAAGTCGATTGTGTTTGGAAGCTCCACAATGTCTGCCAGTCATCTAGGTATTTAAAGTTAGCCATAGCATACGACACAGTCTCCTGCTGCAGAGAGATGTTTCAGTTATCTCACACACAGCCATGGGATTCCAAATGGTTTTGTTTACCCCTAAGTTCTTTCTGTAAGCAGCTTTTGAAAACAGTTTGGCAGACATCATCGTGGTTACAAACATAGACTCCAGAGATATGCAGTGGGGTGCGGATGTGCATCTGTTACTTTAGTAAATAACTAAAGCAGACACAGTTACAATGAAGAGGAATAAATCATACTACAGGTTCACGACTTAGACAGTAAAGCGCTCTTTCTTTCAGTCTGGAGCAGAGATTCAGATGCAGCTCGGCTGGAAGAATCTAGTGCAGCGTCTCTCTCCAGGGTCTGCTAAAAAGACTGGAAGGATTGAAATCCTGGAATCCTTGACCAAAGCTGAAGTGTTTGATGGCTCATTATATTACTCCTTGGTTTTAGCGGGCCTCAAATCTTTGCCATGTTTGCCTCTTAGAGAAATGTCTAGATGTTCTTATAATACAGCAAGCAGATGGCCTCCAGATCAAGTGATCCCAGAGAGCATGATAAGGTTGCCATGTCTTCTTTTATCAAGTCTTCAGAAACATACATGTATTGTTGTTTTTGCCTCATTTTACTCATTAAAAGGTTTATTAAGTCTAAGCTTAAACAAAGGAAGGGAAATTAAGCTTGATCTTTGCAAGGGTGATGTACCATAAACTGGGTAGGGATGTATAAAATAGTCATAGCACGTTAATAAATGCTAAGTGACTCAACTTTCCCTTCTGTACTATGGGAACAGCAGTAATAGTGTTCCTCAGGATTGCTTTGGAGCATCAATAATACATTAAATGTGACATGTATCGCAAACCACCTTGCAGGTAACATGTAAATTAATTTTGTTTCATTTTCTTGATTTGTCTGTGGTCAATAAGAATGATTAGATAGAATATTGTCTGAATTGTTTATAGGAGATGGAGCATACCAGAGTCCTTCTGGCCTTCTGAGACATTTTTCTTCAAGACCAAGTAGCAGTTCTCTTAGAACTAATTGAGTTCATAGCTGGTTCAGAACTGAGATGCCCAGAGTTTCCCAGCTACATGGCTTCACTAGTCTCAAGATAAGTTCCATGGATAACCCGACTTTTCACATCTTATGACAAAAACTCATCAGCAAGTCCTACTACCTGGCTTTACTTTGTGTGTGTGTGTGTGTGTGTGTGTGTGTGTGTGTGTGTGTGTGTGTATGTGTGTGTATGTGTGTGTGTATGTGTGTGCATAGGTGTGTGTGTATGTGTGTGTATGTGTACGTGTATGTGTGTGTGTGTGTATGTGTGTGTGTATGTGTGTGTGTAGGTGTGTGTGTATGTGTGTGTATGTGTGCGTGTATGTGTGTGTGTGTGTGTAGCTATATAAATACGCATATGTGTAGCAGATCATGAGAACAGTTGAACAGTTTTAGAGTCCAGTCCTTAGTTCATTGAAACTAGTGAAAGGAAAAAGGCCCAATATCCCAGCAAACAAGTTCTCTCTGGTCTCTAGGCACGTCCTCGGCTCTAGAGTTCCATCAAAGCTTCTACAGACAAGCATCTAGCCAGAATGCACAGAATGTCAAAATATATTATTTTAATTGAGCTCTGGGCTATAGGCTTTATATTTATTTAAGATTTAAAGATTAGGTCAAATCAGGAAATCTATAACCACTGTGTTTTGAACATTTGATTGTTTTATTTGTTGGATTTGCTGGTAACCAAAATAAGCATCTAGAGTTACTGACCTACGCTTTTAAAAAAATATTAATTAAATTTATTCTTTGACTGTTTCGACATGTCCAAAGGTACAAGCATACATACTTAAAGGCAGTCTGGTGTCTTGTCTATTTAATTAAGCATTGTATCATAGGACTACGACTAAGCTTATAGCACTGGATTGGACCCCTCTGGTGAGTGGACCTCGAACTCAATTCCAGAATGGTTGGTTACAACCCTAACAGTCACGCACATTCCACATCTTGCTTGGCAGTTTGGTGTTGTAGTTCATAGAGTTCACAGTTAGACTAGTGTTGGGATTTCTCCCCTAGTAGCGCACATCACACCTTCCAGCACTTTGAAAGCTAGTCTGCAGGGAGGCGGATTTCAGCTCAATTCTTCTATATATTGCAACCACAGTGAAGTATGTCTTCAGATGAATTGACCTCTAAACATTTAAAATAAAGGGGACTGTCAACCCTGAATATATCAACTACTGAGTCCTCTATAGGTCAAACAAAAGGAAGAGAGCAGTTACTTTTCTTACTAAGGTAATCTTGGAAGACAAGACCATGCAATATTGGCTTGCCCTTATATAAAACTTCACCAAACTCTTATTGAGAAAAGGAAATCTAATCAGCCTATTGACTATAGAACAGGACCAGGGGATGCCTCTCCTCAAGGTCTTTAGCAGAACTAAAGCTTCTCCATGGAGGGGTTTAAAAAAAGAAAAGCTATCCAAAGGCTAAAACTAGAGAGTTGGGTCAGTACTTCAGAGCACACACTGCTCTTCTGGAGGGAGGTCTGACATTCTATTCCAGTCCCCCATCAATCAACTCACAACCACTTACGACTCCATTTCAAAAGTTTCTAATGCCTTTATCTGGCCTCCATAGGGACATAATGTACATATCAGGCACGCATGAGCATACACATAAAATGAATAACTAAATCTTTTAAAAGTATGGGCTGGTCATACATGGCCTCTCCAGCAGTTGTCTTTATTTGGTATGTTGCTTAGGACAGCCCTTTTATTCTCTTATATCCTCCAGAAAAAGTTAGGAAACCATGAAAAATTATTTACAGGAAAAATTAAGAAGCTAGTATAGCCATGAGCCAAGAGAGATTCTGGGTGACATATCCAACAATGAGTAAAAGTATCCTGCTTAGGCCAGGTTTGGGGAGACCCTGATCAGAGAGTTGCCAGTGCAAAAGAGTTCAGGGGTGGGAAAGAAATAATGTAAACAGAAATCATACTGATTAGTTTGGAGAATAGAAAGCAAACAAACAAAAAAAGGATATAGTTAGGGACAAACATCTGTGTTAGTAATGAAGCAGCTGAGAGCATCCATAGTCTTAGCTCATTGTCTGTTGAAGAAATGCTTTTGAAGAGAAGTTGTAAGTGTCTACAATCACATTGCTTGTCCACTTGTCTTAGGTTACTCAGTCAGACTGTAATGGGGTGAACCTGACTCAGGCATGATACAGTCAAGGTTTAGTCACTACATATTTAAAATCCAAGGGAACAGTGAGCAGAACATCCTAGCTTCTACCCTGTTTCAAGGCCCCACAGCCATTGGTCCTTTTAGGAACTGAGGGCTTAGTCTCAAAACTTAAACTGATAAGGAGACTTCTGGGGGAACACTGGTTGGAAGCAAACTCATGAATAAAATTTAGGAACTCATTTAACAGGTTTTATTTTTCCATTCAAAAATTTTTATTTTTATTTATTCACTTTACATCATGCTTACTGCTCCATGCTCATTTAAGAGTTTTTTAACAGGGCCTAAAGTAATTGCTCAGGAGTTAAGAACACTCACTGTTCTTAATAGAAGGTATGAGTTCAGTTCACAGCACCTGCAATGGCTTTATCTCCATTCAGTTCAAGGAAAAATGGTTGCCTCCAATATGGGGACAAGCATACAAATGTCTACACACATATGTAATAATAATAATAATAATAATAATAATAATAATAATAAAATAATAATTTAAACAGGAAATGATTGAGTTTCCCTTCCTAGAGTCATGTCTCTCTCTGGTGGGATAGCTGGAGTAATCTCTCCTACATTCATTAATATGGTTTGAACTAGACCTTGTTCTTGATGCTACTCTTACCTGAAACAAAGTAGTATTGAACATTTTATTCCATGTTGCCTTCTTTTCAAAGATTCTTGATGTGGTTCTTTTCAAAGTATGGTCCATTTTCACTGTCTTTCTGGTAGATTGTGTTCTCCTTGAAGTATTGAAGTCTGTCTTATAGCGAATACTTCGCTTTAAGTTATTTAATCACAAAACCAATCGAGTACCACTCACACAGAAATCACTGAGCAAACCTTGTTGAATTACAGGATTGTGTAGTGGGCACTAGAGATGGGGAGAGGGAAGTGGAGGGCTGAAAGAACTAGAGGGAACTTGAGTGACCTAGGGTGGTGAGGGGTGGGAGAGGATCCTGAGGAGAAGGACGTAGACATGAGAATGTACAGGATATACACACATGGAAACAGGAGTGTGGATTCTATTACTTTGTACATTGGATATATAGCAAGGCTCTAAGTTTAACAACCACAAGGAAGGGCAGGAGGGAGAATACCTTTGGGTTGCTATGGTTCTTACCTTGTTTTTCCACTTTTGGGGCTTTCTTCAGTTTGGGGCAGTCTTTAATCCCTCCCATGTCCTCTTTATAACCATGAGGGCGATGATTGTTTTTGAAGAAAGGGTAAAGTTTTTGTTCATCCTCTCGATACTTGTCACAACTCCTTCCATTTTCCCTATAACATTCTGAGAGTGTGCTGCTGTGTTTCCCATTGTTCTTCAAACCCCCTGCCTTGTCTCTGCTGTTGTAAGTTTTAAGAGAAACTTCTACTATTTGTGAGATCCATCTTCTTAGTGTACCATTCACTTTCTGTTGCTTTCTTTTTAACTCAGGAGCCCTTGGGCTAGTGAAAGTCATAATTATCTTTTATGTTTCTGGTATGTCTCTGTACCACTAGAATGCCCTATGAAGGCCCTCAAAAAGTCTGAGGGTCCTCTCAATAATTTTATCTGCATTTTAAGGTGTTTGAATTCTTCTGTCAGACTCCTATCACTAGCACTATTTACACCTCACTTGGATTTCGTCTTAGGGAGCTCTGATGGCCTGTGGTCTAGCAGGAGCGTTGTTGGATCTGACATGGGGTATATGCTCTCTCTTGTCTTCTCAAGAACGATTGGGGTTATTTAGCTACTATAATGTTCATGGAAGGCTGAATATCAGGAAGAGTTAGGGCAGAGTAATTGCCATGACAATTTGAGAAACTCATGGTGATAGAACCACTGGTAAATTTAGAACATAAGTTATTCTCCACCTTGGAACTGTTGCCTGCTGAACCAAAACTATGTGTGCATTTGCATTGAGCAGTTTCATTCTGATAAAGCAACTTGGAGCCATCTATATCATCTACTCCTTCCCATTTGCCTTCTATCTTGCAAAACAATTCTAATTCTGATTGCATAGTGGTAATCAAAAATCCTGCTTCTGAGCCACTTTCCTCCAGAACCTTAGTAACGCTGGCTGCTTGTTCTCAGTATACTAAGGAAGATCGTCTTCCTTTTCATAGGCTCCTAAATGCAACCAATCAGTCCAACCCATAGCTGAGAGCTGCAATTCAGGAGTAAACTGGAGCTGACTGAGACCTAGGGATAGACAAAACACACCTCACAAAACTACTGATTCTGCAGAGGAGGAGCAAAAGAGTAAACCTCATAGTTCCTCAAAGCAAAGTCCCTCTGCCAAATTGACGTGAAGGTCCCTGTGTATGAAACCCACAAAACCAAGTACAAGTGAGAAGAAAGAATTCTGTTGCTCTAAGTACTGAGGTAGCTCACAAAACTGGCTCAGATTGAAAGCACGCTGAAGCTCAGAAGTTTTCACAAAAGGGCTTTGTACCGACTTCCCCCAGAAAAGAGAATCTTGAGAAATCTCCAGGACAAACAGCACTCCCAAAGCTTCAGGTATCCCTCTGGTGTCTGAAGTTCCAACCATCCTAGCTTGGGTCATAGAACTCCTGGCCGGCTCACTGTATTTTTACGCAAAACTCAAATAATAGTCAGGCTCCTAATATGGAGTACAAGCTGAAAATATAAAGAAACAGAAGCTCAGAGAAAGTTAACAGGGAAAAGCAACAACTAGGAAGGGTGACTACAGACCTCAAAGGCCCCTCCAGCCATGATTGTAGAGGAGCTAAGAGCAGGTCACAGGCGTAAAACTAGGTAGCTTCACACCTTTTTAAAGAGTCGAGATTTCCAGAACTCTTATCACCAGGGAATATCTGGTCTCCCACTTAGCAATATACAGCTCTAAAAACCAAGCTTGTAAATTACCTATAACACGCTTAGTTTATTTTTTTCTCAAAAAAAAAAAAAATCAGTAATTTCACCATGAGGGCTTGGTTACCATGGCAACATGGGGTCCAGCCCACCACCACTTCGTTCAGAGGTACAACATCTTTTGATTTCCCTTGGCCACATTCTGAGAAACAAGGTACATCTTAAAGATAACATTATACCGAGTTCCTGTTCACTTCCTAGCTTACTCTATGGATGGCGTGCTCATGGCTTTAACCAACTCCAGACTTGGGTTGTCTCTTCAGAGACATCTTATTGAGAAGCTAAAGGCACCTCACATCCCACCAACACTCTCCTAATATGGCTACTTCTGTTGGACATCATCTCAACTACTGATGTGTTTTAATCTTCCTTGTTGTATGTAAGCTCTACAGGAGCCCAGTCGTTTGCCTTGTGCTCAGGATAGTCTTTATGATGATAGTCAATGCAGGTGGGTTGAATGAATTAGCTAATTAGGAGTTAATTTACTAATCCAGAAGCTATAGTACACATTATAGAACCTATTTAGTCAATACAACATGATATAATAATGTCTTTCAAACATGGATTAACTGGTACCTTTTGTACATTACATGATTTCATATAAAAATCCAATTTCTGACGTCTCTGTAAAAATGAGGGAATTTTCATACTTGGGGTTCCTTAACAAATAGCATCTGATGCTTATTAGATAAAGATTATCCAAGACCTTGCTACCTCTCAGTACCTTTCTGATACCAGTGACTGACTTACACTGGCTCCCCCTTTACTGCTTGTTGGTGTGCCCAGTCTTGTAAGTTTCCAAACCCCTTTATTAAGTACATATGTGGAAAGTCTCCCAACCTTCGTTCCATGTATCTGTGTAATTTTTCATATCCAATTTAGAAATTAAATAGGTGTCATGTTCATTCTTCCGATCTTAGTCGGAATAAGACACAGACTCGTCTGTGCCATCATGCCGGCCACAGAACAATCCACAGAGCTTGACACACTTACTGGAGTCTCCATTGCCAGTAAAGGGGCAGAAATTTCTAATGTGCTTCAGAGTAGCTCTCACTTATGTAAGGTTATTTTTAAAGGAGTTTTTCAAACCCCAGAGATGATAAATATTTTTATTTTCAAAATCTCATGAATATTAGATCCAGATGTCTACCTAAAGTGATTCATTTACCAGTATGTCACTCCCAGTGTCTAAGAAGGAAAATAGCTTCATTTAACAGCAGTCATTGAAGCCAGATTAAGAGAAATATATGTATAAATATGGAAAGAGAACGAACTGTGTCTTTTTGCTCGGTGCCTATGTGTTTTGGCAGCATGAACATTTGCCAAGCATCTGCTATATGTCACACACCATTGGAAGCAATTGAGGATCTCATACTCTGTCTTATACCTCAGAGAGTTGGACAGCAAAAACTAAACAAGCAATAAAGTAACTTTTATATGCATTAAGAATTGGTAAGAACTATAATAAAAAGGAAGAGTGCAGGAGGTTGAAGGAGATAGGGAGGCCTCATCAGTGACTGGTGGAGCAAGGTGACCTAGGTGCTGTGGAGATCTGAGCAAGTCCTGAGGGAGGTGAGAGAGGACATGCCCATCTGAAGTGAGAAGACTGGGGGATAGGGGTAAAAAAATGGCATAGACCAGATGCCCTGTAGCAGGCATATGCCCACTCGGAGCATCCAAGAAGTGGGGTGGCTACTCCAGCTGAGTTAGGTAAGAAAATGGACAAAACCTTGAGCACTCATGATGCTCTCTCCACAGAGTAGGGCCCGTCCAGTCTCCACTGAAGACTACATAACCGTTTGTTTAGTAAACTTATATTTTTAACATGGTCATCACCTGAGCTTTGAAGCTTTATGAAGTATGCAGATTCTATTTTCTAGTGGCCTTCAACCTTCCTAATGCTTTGACCCTTTAAAACAGTTTCTCATGTTGTGGTGACCTCCTCTGCCCAACTGCAAACTTATTTTTTCTTGCTAAGTCACAACTCTAATGTTGCTACTGTTACGAATCATAATTTAAACATCTGTATGTCCCAATTGCTTTTGGGTGATCCCTGTGAACGAGTTGTTCAACTCCCCATCCAGAAGGTCACGACCCACAGGTTGAGAACTCCTGTTCTAAAGGAACATTAAGCAAAGGGGGCACTGACCTTTCTGACGAGACCCTGATTGTGCCACCGTCTACACATAATGACCCTCATAAACCCACTGCACTTGTGTTACTTCCAATGGCTTCTATATTGGGCATAGGTGCTTTTCACAGGGCAGTTCTTCCTTCCCTTTGACGGTCGATCACCAGCACTTAGTCATCAGTTCAGGGGTGGTCTGGTGAAAACCTCTGTCTTCCCATCTCTTCCACACAGTTGCTTGCAGAAGACTGGCCATTTGGAGCTGA
>JADRCC010555339.1:0-22503 GCA_019843855.1 Hylomyscus alleni | reverse complement strand
GTTTGCTCTTCCTAAGGTCGTGAGTTCAAATCCCAGCAACCACATGGTGGCTCACAACCACCCACAATGAAGTTAAAAACAAAAAACAAAAAAAACAAAAAAAAAACCAAGAAAATGTGTCTAGTTATACCACTACCCGAATCCTTTGGGAACCCTGACTTGGAAGTATTTAGGGGAAGATGATGTTATGAAGTTTGCCAGTGGTCTAGCTGAGGAAACTCCAGAAGGGGGGGGGGGCAAGGGTGTAACAGGCAGTGTGTCCTGTGGCATTACCAATGGATGTCTAGTAGAAGGGCTAGTGAGTAGAGACAGGGCTAAAGCTAGGCGCAAAAGATTCTATACATCATTTGGGGAAAGCAGAAGAAATGTCTACTGGCAAAGGAGCCTGTTAAATAAATTGAAATTTTCCTCATGAGTCTATGCTGTCAATCATATTAATATTTAAAGATATAGTGAATGTTTAGAAGAGTATGGGCAGTGTAATTTTGCTTCAAAAAAAGGTATAGCAGACTGCACTAGGAAAACTAGCTGGGGGGGCTGGAGAGGTGGTTCAGGATTTAGGAACACAGGACCCTAGCATCCCCACCCCCAGTGTCTGGTGGCTCACGATTACCTGTAACTCCAGAGCCAGGGAACCAATATACTCTTGTAGCCACACCCAGCACCCACATGCACATGTACATACACATAAACACACATCAACCAAAGTACTTTTGTCGTCGTTTGTTTCTGGAGACAGGGTTTACCTAAGTAGTCCTGGCACTACTCAGTATACCAAGCTGGTCTTGAACTTGGAGATCTGCCTGCCTCTGTCCTCCAAGTGCTGGAATTAAAGGTGTGCACCACCACTGCCCGGCAGGAAATACATTTTTAAAGTCAATTGTTTCAAATTCTTGTAAGCATAAGCAGGTGGCTTACATTTGTCACTTAGATTAAAAACAGAAAAATCCAAAACCACTTTCCCTAGCCCCATTCCAGAAAACCTGTTTTCTAGAGATTATGAAGAAGATTAATCTCAGAAGACAAATTGGCTCCTATAGTAAGGGATGAGAAATCAGCTGGAACTACTAGGGAATCTGAGCTTCCTCCTGAGAATATTGTCAGAAACAAACCTTTACATCTTTCAAAATGTCAGAACTTATTGCATAATAAGTTCACAAGGGCTGGAGAGATGACTTAGCAATTAAAGAATAGTCTCACAACCAAAATTATAAGGGTTTGGTTCCCAGCACACTCGACTGTCTCCAGCCATTAAAAAAAAAAAAATTCCCCCCACAGGACACAGTGGTTTTGTTAGCAGCAATTTATCAAGAAGCGCTACTTTCAGCCGGGCGTGGCGGCTCACGCCTTTAATCCCAGCATTTGGGAGGCAGAGGCAGGATTTCTGAGTTCGAGGCCAGTCTGGTCTACAGCGTGAGTCCAGGACAGCCAGAGCTATACAGAGAAACCCTGTCTCGAAGAAAACCAAAAAAAAAAAAAGAAGCGCTACTTTCCTTTAAGTTCTTTCTAAATGTATGTGGCACGGAGTGTGTGTGTGTGTGTGTGTTTATGTGTGGCATGTGTGAAGATCAGAGGACAACTTGCAGAAGTCTGTTCTATCCTTCCCAGTATGTGGGTTCCAGGTGTCGAACTCAGATTATCAGGCTTTGGCACAACTGCCATCTCACTGGCCTGTGGTTCTCTTCTTCTTTTTCTTTTTTTTTTTTTTTTTTTAAGATTTATGTATATGGGTACACTGTGGCTGTACTGACAGTTGTGAGCCATCATCATTAAGTTGCTGGGAATGAAGGTTGCTCACTTTGGTCGGTCCACTCGCTCCGACCTAAAGATTTATTATATCTAACACTGTAGTTGTCTTCAGACGCACCAGAAGAGGATATCAGATCTCATTATGGATGATTGTGAGCCACCATGTGTTTCCTGGGATTTGAACTCGGGACAGTCAGTGCTCTTGACTGCTGAGCCATCTCTCCAGCCCCATGGTTCTCTTCCAATCTTTCTTTTTTAAATGAAACTCAAGTCAGCAACTCAACTTCTTAAGTTTTATTCATTTTTTCAAAAAATGTATTTCCTGTATATGTGCATTGCCTGGATGTAGTATACCACATGCATACAGAAGTCAGATCTCTGTGGAACTGGGGTTACAGACAATTGGGAACTGCAATGTGAGTGCTGGAAATAGAACCCAGGTCCTCTGAAAGAACAGCCAGTGCTCTTAACCAGTAGACCATCTCTCCACCTCCCTTTTATGATTTTAAGTACTAACATTAATTCTCAGATCACATATTATACATTGCTTAGTTAATACATCTGTATGTGTATATACATAGGTTATTGTCTGGTGTTCTGTGTACACAGGACAATCAAAAAAAAGAGGGTCACTCAAGGATGAATTAAGGCCTTGCTGGCAGCAGGTAGATCCATCCTCTGTGCTGTTGACTGAATCTTGAACAGCTGTGCAAAGGCATGTTTATTGACTGTTGAACAAAGTTGGTTTTGGGTTAAGACAAGTTTTCATACCAAAGCCCTGTGTTGCAGGACATCTGATCATACTGTAAACCCCAAGATTATATACTGGAAAAACCTGTTTCTGGTTGTGGTGTGGCTCAGTCATAACACACACCTTTAATCCAAGAGCTAGCTTTTTATTGCAAACAAGATTAAATAAAGTCAGCCTTAGGTCAAGAGGCAGCACAAGCAACTGCCTCTTGGTGGGAATGAACATAGGGGGGAAAAACATAAGAGAGTCAGAGAGGATGGATAGACCTACAAGAAGTAGAAAGAGGGGACATTCAGTTTGAAGGGTATAAAGAAGAGACAGTGTGGAGAACTGGCTTTTTCCTTCTGAGATGTCAGTTGAGGAGGAAGGCCATCCAAGTTCTTTCTCTGCCTTTCTGAGCTAATACCCCAGCATCTGGATCCTGAGTTTTCATTTGGCAAAATATAATGATTAGGAATTTTTTTTTGAGACAGGGTTTCTCTGTGTAGCCCTGGCTGTCCTGGAACTCACTCTGTAGTCCAGGCTGGCCTCAAACTCAGAAATCTGCCTGCCTCTGCCTCCCAAGTGCTAGGATTAAAGGCGTGCGCCACCACTGTGTGGCAGGATTTTCTTTTAACACCACTTATCTATATGTTTCCTGAAGGAAAACATCACACCTTCTGCAAATGAAGTCCTTATTGAACATTGTTAACAGTACCCAATAATGCAACATGCTATAGGTTTGCCAGGGCCAGCTTGTAACCAAAGTCATTCAAAGGCAGAAAAACAATTCCATAGATAAAAGAAAATAATCATTGTTTTTGTTTATGGTCTGACCTCCCCCAACCACATCCAGCATAGCCGTAGTCATTTTGTTCCATGCTCACCAGCTATTTTATAGTGTTGCTGTAATATGCCTGCCCGTTATTGACATAGAAAAATAACCTGACTCAGAACAGGATCATGCTGACTACAGCCCCTGTTAGGTTATCCCCTGAGGTTTGTTAATCTTAAGAAATTACACAATGTTTTATGTAGGACCCATGAAGTTAAAGGTCAACATGAACTGTTATGTCTAAAGTATCTGGAGTCTGAGTTGCCCAGTGGTCAGCACTTCCTGCACCTGAGTATGGATTCATTGTCAGTTTTTTCCTTTACAAGCTAATAGAAAAAGATACCCATTGTCACAGTTCAGAGAATTCTGAGCTATGTCCCTGGTCTAACCAGTATTAGGATGTGCATTTAATAAACTGTTCTTGCTTAACTTAGATCCATGTTCCTATGGTTTGTGTGGCAATTCCTGAACCCCCAACAGTTTTCTACAATGAGTTCTTCAAGGTCCAAGGACTTGTAGAAAACAACTATTCATTCTGATCTTTGCCCAGAGATACAGTGATTCTATTAGAACTCCACTCCAGGTTACGGAATGGCCACAAAGATTGAAAGATGTGCAAAGGTTTAAAGCCGAGGTAAGGACTTTCAAAGAGGCCTGAGAAGCAGAAGCTGAAAACTAATGGGAAGAGTGTCTGAGGAAAAAACAATGCACCCAGGCTGTAGGTCAGATGGAATGATGATGCCATTTTGAACTGCAAAAAGGCCATGTGGTTGAGGTTGTAGAGGTGAAGGGAATGTCAAGGTGCAAGCAAATGAACAGGTGGTTGGATGTTAATTTTAGCAGGCCACACAACCCTATTTCTGCTGGTTTCTCAATGCTTGCCAAAGCAAACGAGAGCAAAGAACTGTTTACAGAAAGTGAACTTCAATATATGTTTATGAACCTGAGTCATTTTCAAGTGTGAGCTTAATGGAGATTCAGATAAAAAGATTTTCAGAGCCGGGCGGTGGTGGCGCACGCCTTTAATCCCAGCACTTGGGAGGCAGAGGCAGGCGGATTTCTGAGTTCGAGGCCAGCCTGGTCTACAGAGTGAGTTCCAGGACAGCCAGGGCTATACAGAGAAACCCTGTCTCGAAAAAAAAAAAAAAAAAAAAAGATTTTCAGGAGTCTCTATAGTCATTAATACTGATTGTGAATCTTTGTGGTGGAAAAGGGTAAGCGTAGTGAGATGGCTAACTGGGTAAAGGAGCTTCCTGCCAAACCTGAGTTCAATGTGTGTGTGTGTGTGTGTATACAAAAATAAAACACATTTTTAAACAAGGAAAAGGAGTGGGTTGAGGGGCCTGAGTTTAGGGTAGACAATGGGAGATAATGGTAAAAGCTTGCTTTGGGGTAAGAAACTTTTCTATGCCATTCCATTCATCTGTGGTAGTGCTAGATGTAAACGAGTTACCCTCAAGAAGTGGTGATGGCTGTGGTCAAAGAGGATGGACCAAAAAAACTCCAACCAAAGTGAAGGAAAACAACGAAAATCTTAACGAAAAAAAAAAAGTTTACATGAGTCGTACTCTCAATAAGTCCCTGAAACCTTCCCACGATCTTGTGAAATCGGTATCGTGATTCCATACAGCAGATAAAGTCGAGGCACAGAGTGGACAACACGCCTCCAAGCCCACGCTGCGAACGGGCTGGGCCAGCAGCCGGAGAACCCTGGCTCTTCTACCTGCCCTGCCCGCCCCGTTTGAGCTCTCTAGAGCCACCTTGCGTCGTTTCCTTCCAGCTAGATACACGCGTGTTTGAAGAGCACGTCCTCCCTGGAGAAGCGAGGGAACTTCAGAGCGCTCCCTCCCCACTGCAGGCCACCGGCCGAAGACCGCAGGTTACAGGACCAGCCACGGCCGGCCTCCCCCAGCCACAGACAACCCGGATTTCCATGGGGGAAGCTGCTTCCGGCGGCACCGGAAGCTCGACGGGGACCTTACGGAAGGGACGGACTGAGTGACCCACAGTTCTCCTGGGTCCGGAGGGCGACCTCGCCTGGGAACTGAGTGAGTGGGGTCTCTGCGCTAGGGTGGTGTCACTTGCTGCGGCTTCCGTGCCCACGAGCGCCCAGGCGCGCTTCCCAGTGGTCCGCGTGGCGGCGGCGGTGTTTGATTTTTCACAAGGACTTCTTTTTTCCTTTCTAAAACCTCTTACTGGTCCATTCAGACCTTTCCCTTCATGCAGCTGCGTATTTGCAGCATTCGCACCCTCTCTCCGCTGTGGGAATTGTCAGCCTGAGTTCTCGGTTGCCGCTAACCTTGTGGCAGTAGGAATGACCCCTTCTGGATGCCACCGTCCTCTGCAAAGTGAGAGGCGTTGGGATATTTAACAATCAAGGTTGTTGTTTTTTTTTTTTTTTTCCAGGTTTGAGATTTGGGTTCTTTTTCTGATGTGTCTGATTTCTCGATTACGTATCTCTGTGTTGATTTGTCTCATAGAGTCTTTCCCGTTCCATTATTCTGTGTCCTGGTCAAATCTGGTTCACAACTCATTTAAAAATGATTTAAGTAAACTGGGCATCGTAGTGCACATCTTTAATCCCAGTACTCGGGAGGCAGAGGTAGGTGGATCTCCAAGTTCAAGTCCCGCCTGGTTTATATAATGAGTTCCAGGACAGCCAAGGCTACATAGTGAGACCCTATCTCAAAAAAAAAAAAAAAAAAAAAGGAAAAAATTATTTAAGGAACCCTATGCTTTCTGAGCAATTCCTTTTACTCCCTTGCATGGTTAAGCAACGTATTCTCTTTCTTCTCTCTTTTCCCTGCCTCTTCACTCCATCTCCCTCCTCCTCTTCCTCCACCTCCTCTTTCTTCTCTTTTCTTTTGCATTTTCTTTTGAGAGATGGTTTTCCTAGTATACCTATCCTGGCCTTGAGCTCCCTATGTAGCTAAGACTGAAGACTGGCTTTGAACTTGTCATTCTCCGGCCTTTGCCTGGAGTGACCTGGGCCCACAGGCCTGGCTTGAATTTCTAAATCTTAGTTCATTTATTTGGAACGAAGTCAGAATTTCTTTTGATCCTTCCTTTCTTGAATGAGTCTTTTAAGGTAAGATACTGACTGTATTAAACACACACAAAGCCTCAGAATTATCTATAAATGGGGGAGATAGTGGCTTGTGAATGTTTTTAACATTCATGCTGGTGAATTTTCTTTTTTTTTTAATAAGTCATTTATTTTTTTTTTAAGATTTATTTATTTATTATATGTAAGTACACGGTAGCTGTCTTCAGACACTCCAGAAGAGAGTGTCAGATCTCGTTACAGATGGTTGTGAGCCGCCATGTGGTTGCTGGGATTTGAACTCAGGACCTTTGGAAGAGCAGTCAGTGCTCTTACCCGCTGAGCCATCTCACTAGCCCCCGCTGGTGAATTTTCAAAGCATGTAAGTCATCAGTGAGAAACAATGCATTTATCATCTCATTTTTTTTTCTCTGTAACCTTTTTATAGAAAAGCTACAAAGAAACACTTCTACTTTCCTTTTACAGAACTCAGGAAAATGAGGCACATAGGACAAGAGTGACTCGCTCCTCCCTGACAATGCCGGCTGGTCTGTAAGGTGTCCAGCCAAGGCTTTTTGTTACTGCATCGGGTCCTTTCTCTACTACTTTACTGTGTCACTTTCAGCTCTCATTTCTTTCCTTTTATTTGTAATTTTTTCTGTGTATGTATGATGTGTGTTACGGGCATATCACATACATGTCATGGGCCACAGCTAGAGGCTTGAGAATAGTTTTGGGGAGTTGAGCCTTTCCTTCCATCTTATCATGGACTCTGGGTATTCAGCCCAGGTTGTCAAGCTTGAAGGCTAAGTGCTTTTTCCTGCCGAGCCTTCTCATCGACTATGTGGTGTATTTTCACTTTTTTTTATTTGTTTGTTTGTTTTTGAAACAAGGTCTCATGAAGCTTCGGTTGGCCCCAAACTTACTATGTAGCCAAAGCTGACCTTCATGCCTCCACATCCCAGGTGGTGAGATTACAGTCACCTACACCATACTTGGCTGTCGTTTATTTCCTTTAGAAAAAAAATCAGCTAGGTGGTGGTGGTGTACACTTATAATGCCAGCATTCCGAAGGCAGAACAGGCAAATCTCTGAGTTCGAGGCCCACTTGGTCTATAGCGTAAGTTCCAGAACTGGTAGGGCTACACAGAGAAACCCTGTCTCAAAAAAAAAAAAAGAAAAGAAAAAAAGAAAGAAACCAAAAACACTGATGGGAAGGCACGGTGGCATGCATCTCATGCCAGTACTCAGGAGGTAGAAGCAAGGGGATCATGAGCTCCAGGCCAGCATAACAACACAGTGGGGCCATGTCTCAGTGCAAGCAGTTCGGCATCTTACTGTGTCAGTGCCATAAATACATGTGAGGAGGATGGATTGGCATGTTCCATTGAAGCTTAGCTTTATTCCCAATGCTGTAACACTTTAATATAGTTCCTCATGCTGTGGTGACCCCCCCCCCCCCGCAACCAAAAACTTATTTCGTTGCTATTTCCATAACTGTAATTTTGCTACTGTCATGAATTGTAAAACAAATATCTGATATGCAGGATATTGGATATGCCACCCCCAAAAGGGGCTGTGACCCACAGGTTGACAACAGCTGCCCTGTATGATTAAGGTAAATTCAATGCAATACTCCATAATTTTATTCTTTTTTGTAACATTAAAGAATAATGCTTAATGTTATAAAACAACATTGTATCCTTTACTGAAGTATTTTAAAACAATGTGGGGCGATAAAGAGACAGCTCAGCAGTTAAGAGTACTGGCTGCTCTTCCTTCCAGGAGCCCCACATGGTGGCTGACAATTGTCTGTCACTCCAGTTCCGGGATATGATGCTTCTTGTGGCTTTTAGGAGCATTTCATCCAGGTGGTAAACAGACTACATGCAGGCAAATACCCATAAACACGAAATAAGAATAAATCTTTAAAAAATAGTGCAACTTCACACGCATAAAGAAATATTAAGTATAGAAGAAAGGCTTAAAATGAGTACTAAAATATCTAAGAGTGTGTGTGTGTGTGTGTGTGTTCCTGTGTGCATGTTTGTGTTCATGCACACTAGAAGTTAAACCCAGGTTTGTGTGCCTGCTAGGCAAGTATTCTATGATTCACAAGTCCCTGAAAAATAAAAAACTAGCCACTTATTGTTTTTAGACAATGTTTTATGTCGCCAAAGTAGGTCACAAATTCTGTTCAAATGATCCTGAACTTCCGATGTTCCTCTGCCATGTGCATGCTAGGATTACATGTGTCATGCTCAGTTAGGCAGTATTGTGCATGCAAGGCAAATGCTCTGCCAAGCCGGCTGGGTCCCGGCCCCTATAAAGAGTTTCTTGTGGCCTATCGGTCTTACTATAGTAACAACAAGAGCGTAGTAATAGCTATTGTCAGACTAGTACTTGGTATAAAATCTTGTCTCTGACTAGACCATGAGTTCTTTCAGGACAGAAACCAGTTTTGTTTGTGTGATCTGCATGTAGAAAATACTCAATTGATATTCATTAATTTCATGTAAATATTAACCAGAATTTTATTTTAAAATTGTTTTTTCTAGGAGAAATATGAACCAGAAGCTACTGAAGTTGGAAAACTTGCTACGATTTCACACTATTTGTAGGCAGTTGCACAGCCTAAGTCAAAGAAGACTCTTAGCATGGTGGAGGCATGGGTTTGCACCGGCTTCCCCAGTGTGGACAGATCTGCTGGGTGCCCGGCCCTGGCAGACCGACACGCTCTTTGGTTCAGCTTTGCATCAGCACAGGCTTCTTGTAACAAAGAAGGTTGTTACAGATTTATAGCTCCCATATTACTTAATCTGAAGTCCAAGTTTATAGAACAATGTAGAGAAAACTTCTTTGAGTATTTTGCCCTTCATAGAATACTGTGTAAGCCTGTGGTCTACACAGATCTGTGTGAGAACAGGAAATTCTGTGGTTATTGTTTTCTAGTTGAAGAACTTACAAGAGAGTTTACTGATAGGAATAGCCATAATTGTGGCAGATATTACAAAGTGACCTAATTTGTTTCCTAAATTGTTCTTCCTTCAGCCAGGAGTTGAGACTCACACCTTGTAGTTCCAGCACTGGGAAAGCAGAAGCAGGCAAATTTCTGAGTTCATGGCCAAGACAGTCAGGGCTAAATAGAGAAACCCTGCTTGGGAGTATATTTTTTGCTTCCTTCTCACTTATATGTTCTGTCTCTTTAACAGGAAAAAAGACCACCAAGATCTCAGTTGTCTCCAGGAAAAGCTAAAAAAGAAGTAGAGGTTTGGGTTGGAATGACTGTTGAAGAACTAGCCAGAGCCATGGCAAAAGATATAGGTGAGCCTAATTAGTTCACAAGGAAAAACCCTGAGCCTTAAAAGCTTAGGATTTTACTTGAAGTGAAAACATTAACCCATTCTAGGTAAGCTAGACTGGTGTTTCAAATGTTAAATTATACTGATTTTTTTCATTTTAGAAATTACAAGCTCTAATCATTTCTTGGCTCATTGCCAAGTGTAATGCTCTATGCTCTTTTAGTGAATATGTAGGAATTTCTGTGTGGCACACACCTTTAATCCAAGCACTTGGGAGGCTTTAGATTCAAGGCCAGCCTGATCTTCATAGAGAGGTCCAGACCAGCTGGTTCCCACACCATGAAACCCTTCCACAAAAGGAAATAAATAAATAAAATAAAACCCCGGGTCTTGCAGAGGACACAGGTTTGGTTCCCAGCACTCTCATGGTGGCTTTCAACCATTGTAACTCCAATGTCTGCTTCTAACCTCTATGGGTATCAGACATACATGGAGGCAGAGCACCCACAAATATGAAATACAACTCAAATAAATAAAAATTTAAATTCATAGCCAGGTGTGGTGGCACACACCTTTAGTCCCAGCACAAAGGCAGGCAGATTTCTGGGAGGTCAGCCTGGTGTCCAGAGTGAGTTCCAGGACAGGCCCTCTCTCAAAAAGAACACTTTAAATTCATAAAATTTCTGGACTATTAGTGTAAATCCAGACTCTGATTTTTTTCTTTTTCTTTTTTCTTTTTTTTAGACTGAGGGGATATTTTTACTATTTTTTTGTTTTCTTAAGATTTATTTTATGTGTATTTTATTTATATTTTGTCTGCCTGCTTGTCTTTGTACCACATACATGCTGGGGACCCAAGGAAGCCAGAAAGGAGTATAGCATTCCCTGGAACTGGAGTTACAGTTGTTTATAAGTTGCCTTGAGGGTGCTGGGAATCAAACTTGGATCCTCTGAAAGAACACTCTTAACCATTGAGGCATTTCTCTAGCTCCTGATTTCCTTCTCTTTTTCTATAATTTTCTGATTTCTTTTTCTCACTAATTTGAGAAATTTGAGAAGACCAGCAGAAGTATATTTGTGGGAATAACCATAACTTTTTGTTTTAAAAAAATTATACATTGCCAGGTGGTGGTGACGCATGCCTTTAGTCCAAGCACTTGGGGGAGGCGGAGGCAGGCGGATTTCAGAGTTCAAGGCCAGCCTGGTCTACAGAGTGAGTTCCAGGATAGCCAGGGCTACACAGAGAAACCTTGTCTCGAAGAACCAAAAAATATATATATATTTAAAGGATTATACATTTTTTAAAAAATGTACATTTAAAAAAATTATACATTTTTGAAGAATTCTGTTACAACTCCCTCCTTCCTTTTATCTAGCATTGCAGGTTGAACTGAGGGTCCTGTATATGCTAGGACACAATTTTTTAAAAATTAAATCACAAGGCACCTATGCTTGTGCACACACATGTTATCTCAGCACCTCAGGAAGCTGAACTAGGAGGGTTAGGGATTCAGCACCCACTTACACGAACTCTGGACTCTGTAAATAATAAATAGGTAAATAAATAAATCATAAAATCATAGAGATAGTAAAGACTGGTGAAAACTTTCCAAAATTATTTTAATGCACTTATATATTTATTGTGTGTACTGCCTTTGGGTTATTAATACCCATTCTGTCTGTCTAGTGGGTCGACAGCCCGGTGGTGTCCTGGTATACAGCTCTCCCCATCTCAGCCACTGCATCCTTGGTGGTATTTTGAAGGATCCTACCATGGCGACTGGGAATGCTATACATTTCTTTATTGATGTTTAACTGACAGCTTCCCTGTTTGCTCATTGCTCTTCTTTCGCTTTGTTCTTGAGAAAGGTCTCACTATGTTTTGAAACACAACTACACATTTCATCACCACCACAGATGGGCTTATTTTTACAGATTAAAACAAAACAAAGTGCATTCTTAAGTGATTTATTTCTATTACTTTACCTTTTTTTTTTTTTAAATGTGCATGGATATTTTGCCCACATGTGAGTCTGCACACCACAAGTGTGCCTGGTGCCTACAGAGGCTAGAAGACGTCCTCGAATCCTCTGGAACTGGTAGTTGTAATAGTTATAAACCACCATGTGAGTGCTGGGACTTGAACCTGGGGCCTCTATAACAGTAGCCAGTGCTCTTAACAGCTGAGCCATCTCTCCAATCCCAAGAACTCACTTTAAACCTTTAAATGTGTGATTATAAAAGATTGTGTTTTGTCTCAACCAGATTGTATCTATGACGCTTTACTGAACACTGCCATTGACATAGATTCACTAGAAGCAAACTCACATTTAGAGGAAATCTGGATCAAAGAAGTTATAAAGAAGGCAGGAATGAAGCTGAAATGGAGCAAATTAAAACAGGAAAAAATTAGAGAAAATAAAGATGCTGTGAGAAGGTAAAACTTAGCGTGTATTAGCTAACACTTAACCATGTGGTTTAACTCAGTGTCTTATGGGAAGATTTGCTTAGAAATTTTTTTTGTAGTTAAAATGGAATGTGACTATAGCATAAGCATTTATTCAAAGCACCAGAAAGTATATTCAACTTGATGAAACTATGTGAATTTTCATAGCTTGCAGGGTGTATATATTAGCCTGAGTTTTAAATTTTGATTCAGCTCCACCCACTAATATGAAGATTCCTACTTCATAACAAATAGGGAGTCACGGGCTAATCTGCTAGGTTGTTCTGTGTAAAAAGGATGGAAATAGTTAGGTCTAATCAAACCTGTTGTATTTTGTTTTCAATGATTGCTTGTAGTGATAGCCATGAACTGATAAGTGTCATTTCTGATATTTAAGAAGTGAAACTCCTTTGCTGTTAATTGTAGGCCTGGGGCAGATCCAGCCTTATTAAAACCAAGGTCCCCAGTTGTTACTATAATGGGTCATGTTGATCATGGGAAAACGACCTTACTTGACAAACTTCGAGAAACTCAAGTGGCAGCGATGGAAGTCGGAGGCATCACTCAACACATTGGTGCTTTTCTTGGTAAGAACACAAACACTGGTGCTCGAGGAAACCATGCTTGTCTTCTTTAATTAAATGCCATGCTGTAAAATAAACAGACTCAAAATAAAGAGACTGCTTAAAGCCACTGAAATGATCATGTGTAGAGCAGGCAGCTAAATGTTGTCTTAGACTTTCTGTAAAAACAAAGTTATTTTACTGGTTTTGGTTTAATGAGCCTAACTCCTTTAGTAATGTGTGTTAAATCTCAGATGTAGGCTGGGTAAGGTTGCTGGTAACAAGTGAATACCAGCTCCCATTCACTAAACATAACCCTGGCACCTTACTGTGGTGAATGTTCACCTGGCACGGGCTGGGTGGTGAGCACTTTATGTTCTTTTTCTTTTTTCTTTTCACAACATCAAGGTATTAATATTTCTTTTAAGATCTGTAAGAAGTAAGACTTCTTCAGGCTCTGTAACTTCTCCAAAGTACACAACTGGTAAAAGGCAAAGCTAAGATTTAAAACCTGTTATTATTGGGCTTAAATTTGGCGCTAGCAGCTATATACCAAATTTGCCTTTTTGTGGCTTGAGATAGTTGTTGTGTAGCTGCAATCTGGTGATGTACAAGTGATCACCTTACAACTATTCATGGGTTCTCTCTTCAGAATGGTAATGAGTTGGTACATTTATCAAAGTAGCTATATTCTAGAAATACAAAGAATTTTAGCATTAAATTATTACATGAAAAGAACATATTTTATGATTTCTTTAGGAAAGTTCAGACTGTGTTCTTCTGGTTAAAATTAGTGGAAGTAATAAACTTAAATTATTGAGCTGGGCATGGTAGCACACACCTTCAGTCCCCGTACTTGTATGAGTTCAAGACCAGCATCGTCTACATATCTAGCTCCAGGCTAGCCAAGGCTACATAGAAAGACCCTATCTCAAAAACAATAATAAAAAAAACCTACACATACTATGTTTAATGATGTCAAATATTCCTTTGTGTTAAAAAGTAAACTGAAATAATTAGTATTTTTTTTTCTTTTTTTCCAGACAGGGTTTCTCTGTGTAGCCCTGGCTGTCCTGGAACTCACTCTGTAGACCAGGCTGGCCTCAAACTCAGAAATCCGCCTGCCTCTGCCTCCCAAGTGCTGGGATTAAAGGCGTGCGCCACCACTGCCCAGCAATAATTAGTGTTCTTGCATCTGTGTTTCCACAGTCTCTCTGCCTTCTGGAGAAAAGATAACCTTTCTTGATACCCCTGGACACGCCGCCTTCTCAGCAATGCGAGCCCGAGGAGCACAGGTCACTGACATCGTCGTGTTGGTTGTAGCTGCAGATGATGGAGTAATGAAGCAAACGGTGGAATCCATTCAGCACGCCAGAGATGCAGAAGGTAGAGAGATGCTGTGCTGAACTCGGTGAAGTAGGAAGTGTCTTTTTTTTTTTTTCTTTTTAAGGGCTTACTACAAAGATTATAGCTGGGCATAAGGGTGCATGCCTTTATACCAGCATTTGAAAGACAGAGGTACCCTGTCTTTTTTTTTTTTAAAATAGATTTATTTATTTTATGCATATGAGTACACTGTAGCTTCAGACACACCAGAAGAGGGCGTCAGATCCCATTCCAGATGGTTGTGAGCCACCATGTCGCTGCTGGGAATTGAACTCAGGACTTCTGGAAGAGCAGTCAGTCAGTGCTCTTAACCTCTGAGCCATCTCTCCAGACCCCAGAAAAACCCTGTCTTAAAATGAAACACACAAAGCAAAATTGCAATTCTGGGAACGAAGGAGGTGTCTAATCAGTTACGCTGCTCTCCCAGACAACCTGCTTTTCCTTCCCAGTATCTATGGCAGTTCACAACTGTGTAAAACTACAGTTCCAAAAGATTCAGTGCCCTCCCGTGGCCTCTGAGGATACAAGGCATACATGTGGTACACATGTATAATATGGAAGCAAACACTCAAATACATAAAATAAAACAAATAACCCTTCTTTAAAAATCTTTTTCTTTGCTCTTTGAGGGTGTGTATATGTTTTGATCATGTTCATTTTTCCTCCCCTGACTTTTCCCAGATCTTCCCCTCTTCATCATTCATCCAACTTTGTGTCCTTTAAAAAAATAAAACCCAAGAAAACCATTCAATGCCGGTTTTACTGCTAAATAAGCTCACTCCTTTCTAGTTCTTTCTGAACTCCAGCTAGCTAGTTTTACTTGGCTGTTCAGGCTCAAACTCTTCTCTAGGCTGACTGGTTCAATCTGGCTTCTCTCAGTTTCCTACTGAATTCCTCCATTTGGCCTCAAACTAATTCTAGCAACCTATTCTAATCTTCTGATTCCTTCTCATCCTCTGCTTGTTCTGTCGTCACCTGTGTCTAGCTTGTTCTCTCTTCAACCTGTCTCTGTGCAACTGTCTCAGTAAAACTGTCTTCTCTCAGCACTACCCTCTTAAGTAGCTTCCCTTTCCTCTCTCTCCTCATGAGAGTTGGGCATATCCTATTCTGTCAAATCTTTCTCTGATTTGTCACCTTGTCTGCCACTCAATTAGACATTACTTTCAAACATGGGTACTTCCTTCTACAAATTAACTTTACCTTCATTGTTTAGGATTAAAGATGTGTGCTAAGGGCTGAGTCAAACCACAGTTAGAAACAGGTTTGTTTTTTTTTTAACATTTATTTATTATTATAATTAAGTACACTGTAGCTGTCTTCAGATGCACCAGAAGAGGGTGGTCAGATCTCATTAAGGGTGGTTGTGAGCCACCATGTGGTTGCTGGGATTTGAACTCATGACCTTTAGAAGAGCAGCCCAGAAACAGGTTTTTTTTTTCTGTATTTAACACAATTTTAGGGTTCACAGTGTGATCAAACACCCTGCAGCACAACAGAGTCAGGTAATGTAAGTCTGAAGTGGGTCTTTTCGGCCTGGGTTAATTATACGCATCCACTGGATGAGGAGAAAACCAGAGTGGGTTGGTACTTCTCACAGTGAGTGTCTGGAATTGAAGGAGTTTCCATTTGCACTTTTCATGACTTTCTCTTCCAGTTCCTATTATCCTTGCAATAAATAAGTGTGACAAGACAGACGCTGATCCTGAAAAGGTGAAAAAAGAGCTCCTAGCTTATGATGTGGTATGTGAAGAGTATGGTGGTGATGTTCAAGCAGTGCACGTCTCTGCACTTACAGTAAGTTCCAGCATCTCAGACATCATGCACAGTGCCTCATCCATAAGGACACCTTTTTATTTTATTTTATTTTATTTTGAGACTGGGTTTCTCTATGTGGTCCTAGCTGACCTGGAACACACAGCAGCCCCTTTGCCTTTGCTTCCCAAGTGCTGGAATCAAAACCATGTTCCCCCTCCACTGGCCACTTTTATTTTGAGGCAGTCTCAAACTACCTAGGGCCCAAGTGCTAAAATTACATGAGTGTCCCTTGGTTTACACAGTATTGGGGATCAAACCTAGATGTCATACATGCTAGGTAAGCACTGTACCAACTCAGCCCCTTCTAATGTTTTGAGATAAAAGAATTGTTTTATGTGCTGGGGCGATGGCTCCATTGGTAACGTGCCTACAAAGAAGCTTGAGGACCCACCTTCTGACCTACGCCCACGTGATAGCTGTGCACACATTAGTAACTGGAGCACCAGGGAGACAAGTACATCCCTGGAGCTTTCTGGCCAACCAGCCTAGCCAATCCGTGAGCTCTGGGCCCAGTAAGAGACCCTATCTAAAAATATAAAGTAGAAGTGTAGAAAGATGGTTTAACTGTTAATAGCACTTTTATACTTGCTGAGAACGCAGTGCCCACATGACATCTCACAGCCTGCTATAAGTCCAGTTCCAGAGGGTGTTATGCCTTCTTTTGGCCTCTCTGGACACCAGGTGTACACATGGTATACATACATGCAAGAAAAATAGTCATATATAGAAACAAAAATAAACCTAGCTGGGTGTGGTGCATGCACTTTTAATCCCAGCACTTGGGAGGTAGAGGCAGGTAGATCTCTATGATTTTGAGATCAGCCTGATCCACAGAGTGAGTTCCAGGCAGCCAGGACTACACAGAGAAACCCTGTTTCAAAAAAAACGGAAAAACCCAGATGCCGGAGGGACAGTGGTTAGGAATACCTGCTGCTCTTTCAGAAGATGTGAGTTTCATTCCCAGTACCCACATGATGGCTCACAACTGGCAGAATCCCATTCCTTTTTTTTAAAGGATATTCTTTTTTTTCTTCTTCTTCACTTATTTATTTTATTGATTTGAGTACACTGAGGCTGTCTTCAGACACACCAGAAGAGGGCATCTGTTCCATTGCAAATGGTTGTGAGCCACCATGTGGTTGCTGGGAATTGAACTCAGGACCTCAGGAAGAACACTCAGTGCTCTTAACCACTGAGCCATCTCTCCAGCCCCAGGATCCCATTCTTTCTTTGACCCCTGCAGCCCCAGGATTGCACTTGGTGCATATATTTACATGCTTGCAAATACCTATACACATAAAATAAAATAAATTAATCATATTTTTAATACAAAAAGAAAGAAGAAAAGCACAATTGTGGAAACAAGTAGAGGAAAGAGAATTAACTGAATGGAACCTGTGCTTATCAAAGGCGTTAGTAGCTGCCTGTTAAAACGGTTCCTGTAAAGAGTTGTCCTCAGGTCATCAGGTTTTCTTGGAAGGCTTGCTGCTCTTTCATTTTGTGACATTGGTTATTTCATGACTTTAATTCTTTTTTTTTTTTTTTTTTTTTTTTTTTTTTTTTTTTTTTTTTTTTTTTGGTTTTTCAAGACAGGGTTTCTCTGTGTAGCCCTGGCTGTCCTAGAACTCACTGTGTAGACCAGGCTGGCCTCGATGACTTTAATTCTTAAAAAGAAAACTGTAGCTGTCCTAAGATTTATTTGGTCTTCATACCCTGACATTTAACAATATCATTTACTGATGATGTATTACCCTGTCATTAAAGGGAGATAACCTGATGGCTTTGGCAGAAGCAACAACTGCTCTCGCAGAAGTGTTGGAACTGAAAGCAGATCCCACGGGTCCAGTGGAAGGAACAGTAATAGAGTCTTTCACAGACAAAGGAAGAGGGTAGGATTGTACTAAAATGATGATTATTCTGTTTGATTATTTTTGTGACTTGGTGGTATAGTTTTACTGCATACTCTTAGCTTCTAGGCCATATTTTCAAAAAGAGTGTGTTTTCAAAGTATTTCATTGCACTAATACACTGAATACAAAAATAAAGTTGTTGTCAGGAGACCAACCACATCAACTGTCTATATAAACCTAGTCACACTTTGATGGCTCAAGTACTTAAATTGATTGTTTTCCACCTATCACTGGCCCACATATTTGCATTTACAGATAGAATAACAATGGAGTGAAATATTAGTTGTTGCATTTTAGTTTCGAAGTCTTTGGCCTAACCCAGGAGGGTCTTTGTGATGACATACTTTTCTTGAAGGTTCTGCCCAGAAGCACAAGAGGAATCCTCACTGCTTTCCATGCTTTAGGAGCTATGAGCAACTGCACGGGTTAGAGAGCAGGGTAGGATTGAGCAGAACACACTGCTGTGGCACTTTCCCCTTTAGATACTCCGTGAGTGCAGTCACGTAGGGCTTGTCCATTCATGATCACCTTGCCCATTCATGATCACAAGAGAGCGCTCCCAGGTGTGTCCACCCAATCTTCCCGGTTAACAAGGGAGCGCCCCCAGGCGTGTCCACCCAATCTTCCCTCTGTTGAAAGACCTGGGGCTGCTTCTTTATACATCTTGGTTTTTCTTCTACTCCGTGGCTGTTGTGAGGAATGCTTTGTTCTTATTTTTGGCTTTTGTCATGATTAGGTCAAGCCTGAGACCTGGCCCCTTGTGGTTATATGCATACTTTTGTAATGCCAGCACTGATGGTTGAGGCTGGAAGAGTTAAGGACAGCCTAGAGTAAGAGACTGTCTCAATCTCGCTGAGGGGCTGGAGGGACGAGTCAGCAGTTAGAGACCTGCTGCTCTAGCCGAGGATCTAGATTTACTTCCTTGCATTTTTGTTGTTGTTGGTTTTTGGTTTTTGGCTTTTGGTTTTTGAGACAGGGTTTCTCTGTGTAGCCCTGGCGGTCCTGGAACTCACTCTGTAGACCAGGCTGGCCTTGAACTCAGAAATCCGCCTGCCTCCGCCTCCCAAGTGCTGGGATTAAAGGCATGAGCTACCACCGCCCTGCAAGTTCCTTGTATTTTTATAGTGTGTCACAGTCTTCTGTAACTCCAGTTCCAGGGGATCTGATATCTTCTCCTGAAAGCACCAGGCAAGCATATGGTGGACATACAACTGAAACACTCAGACACATAAATCTTATAAACCACACTGAAAAAAAAATTAAAGCTATGATTTCCCATTTTAAATAAGTATAGTGTGATAAATCTTTGGCCAAGTAAATGTCTTTATAGTATTCAAAGCTGCTTGAGAACTTGAAGAGGAAATTAATCCTATATAGTCATAGGTGCATGTTTGTGTGCACATTATTCATATAGCTATTTTTGTTCTATTTAAGAAAGTACAATTGTGTCCTGATTAAGCTTTAAGAATATTTACTTTTATATTCATTTTAGTCCTGTTACAACAGCTATAATTCAAAGAGGAACTCTGAGAAAAGGCTCAATTCTAGTTGCTGGGAAGAGCTGGGCAAAAGTTCGACTAATGTTTGATGAAAATGGAAAAACACTTAATGAGGCCTATCCCAGCATGCCAGTGGGAATCATAGGCTGGAGAGACCTCCCTTCTGCAGGAGATGAAATTCTTGAAGTAGAATCTGAGGTATTCAAGCCTAATTCCCTAATGTTAGATACTCTTTGATGGCTTTATGTACCAGTCTATAATATTTAATGTTGAATAAGAATGCTAATATTGAAATAATTATAGTTTGTAAGTGGCTATATAAACAGTATACCATTTCAGAATCTAACTGTAGTATTATATTTTTCAGATAAAGGTTTTAAACTGCTTCAATTCTATTTAAAATTCTTAAAATTATAAAATTAGTGGTTTCATACTTGAAATTAAGCTGATTTCGCAAGGGGCAAGCAGAAAAGTTTTAACCTAGCAGACACTGGTGTCTGTTTCATTAAATCATGCCCGTTTTTCCTGTAAAGCCAAGGGCCCGTGACGTTGTTGAATGGAGGAAGTCTGAGCAAAAAGAAGAAAAAGGCAAAGATGACCTGAAAATAATGGAAGAAAAGCGAAAAGAACACCAAGAAGCACATCGGAAGGCCCGGGAGAAGTATGGCGGTCTGAACTGGAAGGAGAGGTCATATGTAAAGTACCTCGAAAGAAAAGAGCAGAGACCCTTAAAGCCCAAAGAAAAGGTAGAAAGGGACTCAAATGTACTTCCTATAATTATTAAAGGTAACTTTTTGAAGGTTTTACAGCTATTTAAATGTTTTTTTTTTTTATTCTCATAATTCATTTGGGATCCCTCTTCTTTAGTTTTATTAGGGGGAGGGGATGGAGAGTTGCAATCTTGCTCTCTAATTCCAAACTAACCTGGGCTCGCTCTGAAACTAGGCTGTCCTTTTCTCCTGCTTAGCCTGTGAATGTCCAGGTTACAGATGGGCCCTGCCCCAGTAAACCCTTAATTAAAGTAGAAACTATTTTAGTGCTTTGGTGTTCAAAATATTTTTTCTGAGCAAGCAGATTGTATTGATTTCATTGCAAATGTATCTTTATTTGTATTTTATCAGTAAGTTCTTACAATGCTAAAGTTAAATAAAAGTGATCTTAATGATAAAGCCATTCCTATCTTAGCTTTAAAATAGATTGTCATTTTATATATCTGCATTTTAAACTCTTGCTGCATTTGTAGGTGACGTTGATGGGTCTGTGGAGGCCATCTTGAACCTTCTGGACACCTATGATGCTTCTCACGAATGTGAACTAGAATTAGTGCATTTTGGATTGGGTGACATCAGTGAAAATGATGTTACCTTTGCTGAGACATTTGATGGTAAAGATTCTGTGGGCTGTATGTTAAATTGTGTTCTTTAGATCCTATTTTACATGCTTTACCTGTTTTGTGTTTGGCTGATCATTGGCCAGCACTCTCCCCTGTGCAGGAATAATCATAGATAATCCATCTGTCATAGCCACTGCAAACTTGGGAACTGTTGCAAGACCAAGTAGTTTTCCTTGATTTTTTTTTTTTTTTAAAGCATCATTATTGCCCTGGTCAAAGAGTGCAATTCCAGGTATCTTTCACCCTTTGAGTGCTGTCATCTGTTAGCAGTCTGTTTAGTACTTTACACCACCTTGTAATGCCAGTTCCAGGACAGTTGACTCCCCCTTCTAACCACCTCTTACATACATGTAAGCAAAACATTCAAAATAAATCTAAAAAAATTTGTTTTAAATTATGAAGAAAACATCTTTGTACAAGATGTAGTTTATAAAACCCTTAATAATTTTAAATTTTACTCATTTTCATGAAAGTCACAGAACTTCTCTATTGCTATGTAATTTACAAAGAAGGAAATAAAACCATTTTGATTTGTCTTTCTGCCTCAAAGTAAGTGGCTGTATTGTAATGCTGTGCTAACAGAATCTTTTTTCTGCTTTCCAGGTGTTATTTATGGTTTTAATGTGGATGCAGGCAGTGCTATTCAGCAGTCAGCTGCACAAAAGGGAGTTAAGATTAAACTTCACAAAATCATTTACCATCTTATTGAAGATTTGCAAGAGGAACTAAGCAGCAGATTGCCCCACACGTTGGAAGAGTACCCAATAGGTGAGTGGTAGCTGCTACTTTGCAACATTTGTACTATGGCACTGTAAACAGGACCAAAAAAAGCAAAGCTTAGAGAAATAGATTCACTGTCCCAATACATAGTATGTATTCTAGAAAAAAAAAAAATGACTACCATGAATGAGAATTCATGGTGACTTCTAAGTCCCATAAAAGTTATCTTATGCCTAGAGGATACAAAAGCAAGCAAAATGACTAAGAATTTGGCTCAAGTTTCTGGCCTGCTAAATAGTATCACACTATACAAGATTATGTTTTTGTTCCAAGAGCAGTTTGGGAAAGTCAATTGCGGTTTCCAGCAATAAGTGGGCAGAGCAGGTATCACTATTACACCCAGTCAGCAACACAATCAAATTGTTTGCTTTGTTAGAACATGGGTTACAAACTAGTGCTGCTCAACATATTAAAAAAAAAAAAAACTTGAAGTGACCTAGAATTCAGACATCTGCCTGCCTTTGTCTCCCAAATGCTAGGAATAAAGGTGTGCACAACCATGCCTGGTAACAGTAGGTTTTCACAGAGCAGAGAAATAGAATGTTTTTCAGTCTATGCACGTGTGTGACCTGTGCCCCTGGAAGCCAGAAGTGAATGCTGGATTCTCTGGAACTGGAGTTATAGATGATCACTAGCCACCTTGCAGGTGCTAAGAATCAAGCTGGGGTCCTCTGCAGGTCAGTTACCTGCTGTATTTCTGTGTCTGCCTCCCAGTATTGCATTGTTTTCTTTCTAAAGGTGAGGCTTCTATACTAGCTACCTTCACTGTAACAGAAGGAAAGAAAAAAATTCCTGTTGCTGGCTGCAGAGTTCAAAAGGGACAATTAGAAAGACAGAAGAAGTTCAAATTAATCCGAAATGGCCAAGTTATTTGGAAGGGTAAGCAATATCAAAATGTCTCTAAATTGTACACAAGAAAACCTATTTCCTGTGTAGCCATCCAAATACATTCACTTTTCACTACAATAGCCTTAGCTTATGCTCTAATTGCACTATTGATAGGCTCCATCCCAACTAGTTCTGATAACATCCTATAGTTAATGGGTTTTTTT
>JADRCC010555311.1:0-10900 GCA_019843855.1 Hylomyscus alleni | reverse complement strand
CCTGAACTCACCAAGGCAGGGATCACGGTTTGTTTCAGAGTCGGGACCCACCATGCTGGGGTCACACTGTGAGCAGGAATGGGAGGCTGAAATAGTGGCAATACACACCTCATGGAACTCAGCCTTGGCAAGGTCAGGCCGTGAAAGGGACCCAGAGCAAAGGCAGGCAAAGTGGAAGACTCAGGAAACGGGCTTTGCAGGCATGGGTATTTCCAGTCTGGGGACTGTGGCAGACAGGGCTATGGAGTCAATGACAACTCCAGGTTGGCAGTGCAGGCTGCATGTTATACTTTGACACCAGCAGCCACTGCAGATGCTTGAGCAGCACGCAGAAGGGGCTGCAAGCCTGGGACAAGTGCAGTGCAAAAGTTCCCAGAAATGGCCACTAGATGGCAGGCAGGGCCACCCTGCAAGACCCAGTCAGTCAGAGAGGCTGTGTGGTTCCCCCACCAGAGCCCTGCAGGTGGGCCCTGGCCCTCTTTCCAGGCCTTGGCAGCTAGCTCCCTAGGGCTGAGGCCAGAGTACCTAGAGGGTAGCCTCTTAGTTATAACCACCCTTGCACCCTAGGCTCTCTAGTTACTACAACCACAACAGTATACAGTATTCTGCTCCTCCTGTACATTCTGGGGCCCCTCTGTTGAGTTCTCTGAGCAACATGAGCCATTTTCATCAAATCAGCTGTGCCTGTATACCAGAGCCCATCACCTGCCGTCCTCACCTGACAGTCCAGTGGCTCCCCCACTGCACCCCTAGCCATTTGTATGCAACTCTGCTCTAATTTGTCTGGCCTGGGGTCTCAGGAAGATTTCCTGAAGGAAAACTCCATCTATACCAATAGACTCACTAGCTCTCTGGTGTGAATTTTGATGAAATATCACTGGGACTTTATGAAAAAGAGTAGGCTAGGCATCTGCATCACCCCAACATTAGGAATGATCATAACACCACTCTCATGCATGAGAATTGGGGGCTGGAGTCAGGCTGGGCCAGCTTTTGGGGTTCCCAGCTCAAATAGGCCACTGTCTTGAGAAAGGAGCAAAAATCATCCCTTGGCTGGAGAAATGGCTCAGTGGTTAGAAACATGTGCTGTTCTTACAGAGGACTAGAGTTCAGTTCCCAGAACTCACATCAGGTGGCTCACAATTGCGTGTAACTCCAGCTCCAGGGGATGCCTCGGACCTCTTCAGGCACAGGCACATGAACACACACACAATCTTAAAAAATCATTTTAACAGAGGTTACATTAGTCAGGTCTTGACCAGGGTCAGCACCAGACCTCTTTTTAAATAGACTTGAGCTTCAGAGGCCCTGGCACCATGGTAGCCAGGTCCATGGCTGGGCTGAGACACAGCAGGGCCTAAAGCCTGAGCCCTGGACCTAAGCACGGGTTTCCCTAGAGTGAGACAGCACTGGGACTGAATACTCTTCTGCATCCCTTCAAGGCCATGCTCCAGGTGTCCCAGGCAATGAAGAAACCCGTTAGGTAGGTATTCACATGGTATATGAACAACACTTAGCCAGCACTGAGCTCACACTCAGCAGCAGCCCCAAGAACCCAGAGAGGAGAGGAAAACAGTCTAGATAGAGCCCATGGGACACATATGAAGGGGGATGGAGACAAGGCCCTTCTCCTTAACCGGGAAGGTGAGGAAAGACTCCTACCTGTACGGTCTGGCGGTGGCTGGGATGTTTGAAGAATAAAACATGTCCATGTTGTACAGGGAGGGATCTGTGGCCGGGGACGGCGGTGGGTTCAGGATCTGAGGAAAGTGAGATGGGTTACTCCAAGCCTCGCTTGCCTGAATCATTTATTCAGCTTGCCAGGCTGGGGTCTGGGGTTCCATTCTCTACCTGCAGTCCCCAGAACCATTCTAGAGCTAGTGAAACTTAAAAAGCAGAGGAGTGACATCAGCCATCTTTCCCAAAGTGGTGGTGGTCAGAGGCATGGAGACTGAAGTACTTTCAACCAGACGTCCTCGTCCCTCGAAACATTTCTTTGCTGGCCAGTAGGGGGCAGTGTCAGCAAGAGCCTTGGTTTCCTGCATCAGCACTCCCGTTAGCCCTAAGCCCAGCAGCAGGTCTCTCTGCAGAAGCTGTGTATCTACCTGCCCATGTGCATGTCTCTGCTTTCTCAGATACCATAGGTATCTGACCGCACTTGCCTTTCACTCCTGCATCTCCTGCCATTCCCCTGACCTGGCTCCTACTCAAGATGCCCCAAGGCCCTGCTGGAGCTTTAACCAATACAGAGGTTGGACAAGGAGGGAGAGGTGGTGGCCCACCCCTTTCTCAAGGAGCTTTGCCTCTCACCCCTGACTGGGATGGGAAGAAAACAAACTGGACTGTGAGAATGTGCTCTGCTGAGGGCTTGGTGGCAGACCCTTCTAAGTATGTCTGACTAGATCCTGAGTGCAGGGACCTAGTCAATGGCTCGATGGTGGATGAAACATGGTCTAAAGGCATTTGAAGTGGCAAGAAGAGGAAACAGAGCCTGCTTGGAAGTAGGTCCCTGAGGAAGACCTAGCCCCAGCTCCTTTCTGTGACAGCTTCTCTTGGGTCCTAACTCATGAAGCGGTTCTGCCCCTCTCTCCTACCACCATGATGTTTGGTCCAAGAAATTCTGGACTGAAACCTCTGAATCCCTGAACCCATAAGCCAAAATAAACCACACACACCCCCAACCCCCGGCTTTAAATTGTTTGTGTCAGGTATTTCCTCACGTATTTTTAATCCTGGACTAGACTAGTTGTGTTTTGACAGCAACAGCCTTGCAAGTGTGGCCCTCTGCTGGCAGGAAGGAGAACTGTCCCCTGTAGCAAAAGAGGTCAAAACGGCAAACCAAGGCACCCCAAATAGGTACCAAGATTGAGGTTCTAAGATTGGGACAGCTCCCAGTGACCCCACCTGTGACAAAGAAGAAACAGGCATCTCAAGTACACCCACTGAGGAAGAAGCCAGGCTGCGGTTATCATGCGCTGACGTGGAATGTCCAAGCACACTGAGTACAAGCCACAGAGCAGTTGGATAAGCACTGCTGCCATCAAATGCCAGGCTCAGAGCAGACTCTCCAGGAGCAATTGTTTTACTTCACTTGATCCTATTTACTTATCTGTGTATTTGTTTATTTATTTGAGGCAAAGTCTCACCATGTAGTTCTGGCTTGACCTGGAATTCAATATGTAAACCAAGCTGACAGCATGCTCACTGTGTAAAGCAGGCAAGCTTGGAAATCATTATGTAGACCAGACTGGCACCGAGCTCACAGATATCCAATTGTCTCTGCCTCCCAAAGACTGTATTTTTTTTTTTTAAAGATTTATTTATTTATTATATGTGAGTACACTGTAGATGTCTTCAGACACACCAGAAGAGGGCGTCAGATCTCATTACAGGTGGTTGTGAGCCACCATGTGGTTGCTGGGATTCGAACTCATGATCTTCAGAAGAGCAGTCAGTGCTCTTACCTGCTGAGCCATCTCGCCAGCCCCCAAAGACTGTATTAAAGTGCACACAGGTTTGCTATATTTTATTTTTGAGACAGGCTCTAACCACTTATCCCAGGCTGGGCTCATACGAATGGCAATCCTCAGATTCAGCCACTCAAGTGCTGGGATTAGAGCCTGATGAGCCACAACACTCGGCTAAGCTGGCAACGAGCCTCAATATGCTATTTTCTGTATGTGTGGTACTAGGGGCTGAATCTGGAGCCAGAGTCATGAGAGGCAAGCGCTCTACCACTGAGCTACAGCCCTAACCTGCATGTGTGTAAACTGGTAAAATCCACATTTGAAGGATCATGTCTATGTCTTGCTTATGATACTAGACTGCATTTACTCAGCTTCTTAACCTATGAGGAACTGGGGTGGGAGGGATTATCCCCTGTGGCTGAGTGTAAATTCACAATGACCTCAAACTGAGGTTAAAAAAAAAAGCCACTTCCTTCTTAGAGAAAATTAAGTTTATACCTTACGAACACATAAATTACAACTCTGAGCCTCTGAGCCATAAATTAAAGAAAGAGCCTCCTGGAACAAAAGCCAGGAGTGGTGGTGCACACCTGTGATCTCAGGTACTAGGGAGGCTGTGGCAGAAAGATGAGTTCAAGTTCAAGGCTATGGTGGAGCAGATCTTGTCTCAAAACACAGTAACAATGCCCAGAGAACTCACAGGGTAGACCTCCTGGCGTCCCATGTGACTTAGCATCCTTTTTTTGGGGGGTGGGAGGGTGGGGGATTCAAGACAGGGTTTCTCTGAGTAGCCCTGGCTGTCCTGGAACTCACTCTGTAGACCAGGCTGGCCTCGAACTCAAAAATCTGCCTGTCTCTGCCTCCCAAGTGCTGGGATTAAAGGCGTGCGCCACCACCACCCGGCTGTGACTTAGCACCCTTATTCCATGCTCTTTGAACACGTTACAGTAGCTACTTCTGAAGAGCTGGCTCTGTGGTTTCCTGGGGACCCCACTTCGATGTGCAGGTCTGCAGACCTGTGACTGTGGTCAGCCCACTGAGTGCAGGGCTTTAACTCCCGAGAGGTAGTTCTGTGCCACCTCTGCCAGTCAAGATAGCTATGTGACTACAAAAACATCGGGCTGTTCTAAACTCCAGATGTCTCTGGAACTTTCAGAAGACTCAGCTCCTGTCCTGTCACCACAGATAACACCAGCCTCAGCCCCATCCACCCAGGATGAGGGGAGGCATGATAAGGAAATGACAGTACACAAATACCCCAAGGGGAAGAGGAACCCTTGGCAATGTGGGGCTCCCTAGGAAGACGCGCAAGGGGTTGTCCTTGCCTTTGTGTAAGCTGCAAGACCTGGGCTAGGGGAAGTTCTTACAGAGCATGCAGTCAGCGCTAAGGTCTCCAAGGACATCTATTATTGTAGCCCCCACTGTGGCTTTGCCCTCTAGGGTGTGTTACCATAGTCAACCCAGGCCTAAAAATACTAATATCTGTCTTGACTCTAAAAATTATTACATCAATATATTTGTTGGAGCCGGCACATGTGCCTCAGTATGTAGGGAGGTCAGAGGGCAGCCTGAGCGAATTGGTTTTCTCCTTCTACCATGTGGGTCCCAGGAACTGAACTCAGGTTGGCAGGTGTGTTGGCAAGTACCTTGCTCCTGCTAAACCATCCCATTAGCCCTATCTTGATTAGTTTTTTGTTTTGTTTTGTTTTTCCGAGACAGGGTTTCTCTGTATAGCCCTGGCTATCCTGGAACTCACTCTGTAGACTAGGCTGGCCTCAAACTCAGAAATCTGCCTGCCTCTGCCTCCCAAGGCATGCGCCACCACCACCAAGCTCTTGATTGTTACATTCACATAACCTACTGCAAGATATTGTTATGATTATTCAGGCTTATTATTAGTCACAGAATTCTTCCTGTGTCTAATATATAAATGAAAATAACCACAGGTCTATGTGCACAAGGAAAAGCCAGCATGTGTCCCTATGGGTATGGGAGAAATATTACACACAGAGTCACAATGTGCCAGGCCACTCTGGGCTGCACTCCTAGAAATGACGTTCCTCCTTAGCTTGCCTCAGGAAGGGCATCTCCTCACTGGAGAGGGCTGGATGGGTCTCTGCAATGCTTTCCCTGCAGAGTGTGGCTGGGAAGAGCCGGTCCCTCACCCTAACTCAGATTTGAAAGCTCCAGAGAATATTTAGGCATAAACCCCATGCTGCCTGATTGTCTCCCTTTGGGGGATGACCGTCGGTTTTCAAGAAATCAAGGTCATGGTAGGGATCACAGATATTCCTGGTAGGAACAGTGTGGGTAAGTTCACCTGGTGGGCTAGACAGGTCCAGCAAGGCATCAAAGACCAAAGTGTTAAGGCTAGTCCTGGATGCCAGAAAGTCCCAGGAATAACTGGAATTAGAGGTGACAGTCCTGCTTCTGTACTTCCTTTATTCTCTGAGTTTTGTCTTTGATTTTTCTTTTGTTTTGTTTTAAACAATGTCTTGCTATGTAGCCTTAGCTGTCCTAGAACTTGTTATGTAGTTCATGCTAGCCTTGAACTCATAGAAATCCTCCTGCCTCTGCCTCTGCCTCTCAAGGACTAAAATTAAAAGTGTACACCCCGACACCAGGTTGTTTTTTGGGTTTTGAGATAGAAAGACATGTATCTCAGGCTGTTCTCGAACTCCTTGTGTAAACACAAGGATTAGATTCCACATCCTTCTACCTCCATCTCTATAACCACTATCCTGTCTGTGGGATGGAACATAGTAGACCTTTGGACATGCACCTGAAGAACTGAGCCACATCCCCTTCTGTGTTTTGTAGACCATTTTGATAGCCACAGGTCACCCTCTGTACTGGCTAGTTTTGTGTGTCAACTTGACACAGGCTGGAGTTATCACAGAGAAGGGAGCTTCAGTTGGGGAAGTGCCTCCATGAGATCCAGCTGTGGGGCATTTTCTCAATTAGTGATCAAGGGGGTAGGGCCCCTTGTGGGTGGTGCCATCCCTGGGCTGGAAGTCTTGGGTTCTATAAGAGAGCAGGCTGAGCAAGCCAGGAGAAGCAAGCTAGGAGAAGCAAGCCAGCAAGGAACATCTCTCCATGGCCTCTGCATCAGCTCTTGCTTCTTGACCTGCTTGAATTCCAGTCCTGACTTCCTCTGGTGATCAACAGCCATGTGGAAGTGTAAGCTGAATAAACCCTTTCCTCCCCAACTTGCTTCTTGGTCATGATGTTTGTGCAGGAATAGAAACCCTGACTAAGACACCCTCTCCTACACAGAAAATAACAGCACCAGTGAGAAGTAGTGGGGCATCACTCAACACCCTTCTCTGGGGTGCTGGAAGAATCGCTAGCTCTTGAAAGCCTTCCACCCAGGAAGTCCCTGGAGCCAGCACTGAGGGGAAAGTCTCCCACTGCCACCCATTTCCCTGCCCGCCATACTCACTGGTGGATATAGTGTGGCCTTTGTGCTGGACGAGCTGCTAGATGAGGCCCCAGTGACATGATTCCGGTCATAGAGGGGCACGCTGCCCCGCCCCCCCACCAGGCTCATGGAACTCATCATGGACTTGCTGCACGGGATGCCTGTGGAAAGAGCAAGGCAGGTCAGAATGAGCAAACTCCCACCCTGGGTCCTGATGCCCATGAAATTCCTACTCAGGAAGCTGTGTCCCAACTGACACACTCTACCTCCTGCAGGTCCGGATTTCTGGCTATACCGGGACATGCCATCCAAGTCTCTATAAAGCATTGAGACTCAGAGTGATTCCTGGAAAAGCTGGCGAAGGGAGCCCTGTAGGGCTGAATGGAGAGCATTCCACACAAACAGAGCCCAGGCAGCCCCTGACAAGTCCTGCCCTCTACCCCTACAAAGAATCGGGTCACATCAACCTCTGGACCTAATGAGGCTTAGTGATAGAATAGGCTAGAAGAAGAGGCCAAAGCTGGTGAGGTTTGGGCAGTCTCCATGGTGGCCCCAGATGAAACAGGCACTTTCACCCTCACAAGGCACGGATATGGCCACACCATGCTACGGACAGGGTTAAAGCAAAAAGTGTTGCCCCTGGGAACTTGCAAATATGAACGGTATTTTTGTGGGTGACCTTCCAGGTTCTTCCCAGACAACTCAACCAAACTACCTCCATCACAGAGTGAATGCTTCAGGCTCCTCACCTGGGAAGGGACCATGCTGTGAGCCACCAGGGGCTATGAAGTTGAGAGGCACATGAGGGGCTCCACCGACATACTCGTGGGGAAAGGGTCCACTGGCCCCTGTGTAGCGCTGGCACATCACTCGCTGGCAGACAAAGTAGACCCCGCCCATGACGAAGAGGGAGAGGATGATGCCAATGACGGGCCCAATGGCACTGCTGTGGGCTGGGATGTCGTCAGAGGGTGGCTTGTTGATTTCTGTTGGGTAGGGATAGATTGCTCACATTAATCCCAAGGTGAGGGCTTGCCACAGAAAACATGCTGTGACCCCTAGAAGACCTTTGCCTAAACTCCAGCAGCTGCAGGAAGGAGCAAATGAACTGGGAACATGGAATGTGGCTCATTTGGGACCACTGCCGCTGTTCCTGGACCTGCCAGGGGCTCACCCATCTTCTCTGCCTGGCCAACCCTGCCTCCGTTCCAGTGGTCCTGAACCATGTTTACATAGCACTGCCTAACAGTGTACTGGGTGGAGGTTGGCAGCAAGTATTCCCTAGTTAGCCTGTATCATGGTGAAAGAGAGCTGGGATGGGTGGTCTGGAACCGGGTGTGAGCAGTTGGGTGCCAGTCTACAGGGGTCTATTGGGGGCAGAGCCCTTGTGTCATCCCAATAGCAAGAACACCAGAACAAGAAGGACACATCCCTAATTCAGCTGGCAAAAGTGTGTTCACTTTGGGAACCAACAGTGCCATAGACATCAACTCCATCCCTTCCTAACTGTCCACAACCTGAAGGAGCTGGAAAAAAAATCTTCTGCCTCAGAGGACAGGGCCTGAGTATGGGGAGTGTCACCAAATATACCAGGCCTATGGCAGCCCATGTGCTGACCTCACCAGATGACGCCCGTGCCTAGCAGAAGACAGAGGACATCAGCAACCCCTCTGCCATCTTAGCCAGGCTACTTACGAGTCGGTGCCCAAAGTGTCCAGCCTGTGATGGTGTCTGGGTCCGTGGGGGAAACTGCCCTCTCCCACACACCCTCCTCTCCAGAAGCAGAGGTCTAAGCCCTGGTCTCCATGCAGTGGACAGAATAGCCACAGGTGGCAAAGCATTACATCTCTCTGAATTCCAGGTCCTTCCTGTCTCTATTGACAGGCTCTAGCAAGACTTCCCTGACTGTCCCAACCACCCATTATTCAGCAGTAACACCCATATTCTTGGGTATCAGTCAACGATATCCAAGGGATATGTATGGCATATGTATAAGTGTGTACATGTGTAAAATGTATACATTTCATTTATCCTGTGCCACATGCAATCTCAGGTCTCCTGTTGTGGAGCACACTGTACCAAGTAAGATCCCAGTTGGCAAAAATGTGGCTGCTACTCAGATCTGAGACCAACAGCTCATGGTGAGGCAGACTCCGAAGCGGGTCAGCCTCGGTACTTCTGGCCTAGCCAGCACTCCATCCCATTAGGAGAGACTCCACAGCTCAGCCTCTACTTTCTAGCTGTTGTCTCTCTCTGATATTTTTTTTTTTTTTAATATTTAGTTATTTTATGTATGTGAGTATACTGTAGCTGTCTTCAGACACACTAGAAGAGGATATTGGATACCATTACAGATGGTTGTGAGTCACCATGTGGGTGCCAGGAAGTGAACTCAGGACCTCTGGAAGAGCAGTCAGTGCTCTTAACTGCTGAGCCACCTCTCCAGCCCCTCTCTGATGGTTTGTAAATTGTGTCATCAACTTGACACAATTTAGAGTCACTTGGGAAGACAGTCTAGATCAGGTTGGCCGGTGGGTACATGGGAACCTGAGTTTTGGACCTTAATTGTATAAGAGAAGAGAAAGAGAACCGATGTATGCATTCCTCCCTCCCTCCCTCCTTCCCTCCCTCTCCCTGACTATGGATGCGATCAGCAGCTTCAAGTTCCTGCCTGAACCTCCCCACAATGATGGACTGTAACCTAGAACTGAACCCAAATAAACCCCTTCTCGACAAGTTGCTTGTGTCAGGACATTTCATCCCAGCAACAGAAAAAAAAAGTAGGACACTCACTAAATGAAGCCTCCCAGGTGCCTCAGGCCCCACAGCCCCACCCGACCTCCACATCAGACCCCGCCCCGCCAAGGGACTGCCTGAAACCACTCACCACACATGAGTTCATCAGACCCATCAGCACAGTCGGGGAAGGAGTCGCACTGCTGCTTGATGAGAACACACTGGCCATTGGTGCACCGGAACTGATTGGGCAGACAGACAGCTGTGGGGAGAAAGGGGCGGCGCTCAGAGAAGCCATGAGGCAGCAGCTTCACCTGGCTCCAACTACAAAGGTCTGATTCCAAGTGCAGACCCAACAGCAGGAATACTTTCTAAGACCCAGCTAGAAAAGATCATGGAAAATCCAGTCTCCTCGAACATGACCCCTGTTCCTAGGCCTGTTCAATGCCAAAGGGCACAGAGACCTCGATGCCCAGCCTGTGCCCTGGAGGCATGCAGCCTGAGTCAGAGACGGCATAGAGCAAGAAGCAACAGCCTCAGCTCCAGGATCAAGCAGGATTTCCAAGAAGGTGGAGTCGGCAAGAATGCCATTTCCTCAGTGCAGGCAGGGCTGAGTCAGTGGAGCCCAGAACTCCACAAAAGTAGATATTGCATTTGTAGAGACCAAGGCCGCTGACATCTGGGAGAGAGTGGGCAAGCAAACCTGCAGACTGCTGCACACTGAGAAAGCACCTGTGGGCTTAGCAGCCTCTCACAATGAGGTGTTAACCTGGGAAAAGGAGATAAAGATACTCTGTCCTTCTTGGAGGTGGGGGGCCAGCACCTGCTGTCGGTGGTGAGGAAAGTGGGCAGGAGAGTGGGATGAGGGAGGGATTTGAATCTGACCACATATGACACTCTGAAACCACAAACAAGACATTGCTGGCTCTGTAACCAACCACCCAGCTCTCCTGTCTAGCCTGAGAGTGGCCTATATGTACTGGAACAACTGGGCCTGGCAGAGCCAATGTACCTTCATTTACAGACACAGGCAGCAACATTACAGACTTTGGCACATGCGCTGTCATCATGGCTTCCACCAAATCTCTCAGAGCTGCAAGGCAATCGCCATGGCTGCACAGAGAAACCTGCCAAGGTCACTCCAGACCTTGTCCCCTACAGAACATCAGGTCATGCTGAATGAAGATGTAAGAGAGTGGCAGGCAGCATCTGAATCATCGAGGACAGAACCCAGCAGCTTTGGGCAGAGACAGTAAGAATGCCACAGGAGCGACTC
>JADRCC010555302.1:0-14334 GCA_019843855.1 Hylomyscus alleni | reverse complement strand
AAAAAAGAAAAGGGAGTCCTCACTTTTTGTTTAGAGCTCAGGAAAGCTGTTCAGATATGGTAGCCTACAACCTTAATAGCAATGTACAATATATTCTAACTATAAAGTAATACCTACACATACATTAAGTTTCTTCCTTCATGTGACCTTCCTTCATATTCCTTTGCAATATTTTCACAAAATATTAACATTAATGTGGTAGCAATTGCCTCATATATATATAAAGCAATATGAAAACTATAATTTTGCTCATTGCATTTATGTTTTTGCAAATTATGTTTGTAAATGCTATTGAGAAATTGGGTGAATCAATCCTTATTGCTCTTGAAGTAGACCTGGGTTCATTCCGACAGCTCACAACCATCTTTAACTTTCATTCTAGGATTTCTAACACGTTCATCTGTCTATGGACACTGTACACACATAGTACACATTTATCTATGCACTAATAGCTTTAAAATATCATCTTAAAAATCTATGAGAATTTAGAAATTAATATTTATACAAATAGACATATATGTATTTTTCAGTAAAATGTAAATTTTCAGCTTAGCTTCAAGTTAGAAATATAGTGCTTTTCAAAGCTATGGGACAGTAATCTCAGAAAATTACCTAAATATGTACTAACGTAGGTAGAAATATGTGAGCATACACTTTGATATTTATAGTTCAAACTTCAGATCTAAAAACTTTGACACTCCTTCATCAGTATTCTTTCAAATGAATCATTTGTAAGTTCAACCAGTAAATGGACAACTCATAATGAGACTTATAACATGCCTTTCTTGTTGCTGTGGTCCATACTATTGTCTATAGATCATACATTGAGAAAGCATAATATGTTGTCTGCAGATGCAACTATTTTATATTAGAATTGTGACAAAACAAACTGAGAATTGACTTTCATACCAGTGTGCACTCATTTTGTAACTACCTCCAGTTGTTCTGGCATGGCTATAGTGTTTTCATACAATACCATCTTCCAACAAGGCACACAACAGTTTTGGCCAAGGCTATATTTCAGCATCAGATGACAAGCTCTGATGAATGCTGTCCTAGCAGTCGCAGTGACACCTGGAGTCTTTTCCATACTTGGGACAGCATTGGCTCCCTTTCATATATACAGCTGTGGTCCAGTCCCCATTTTCAATTAGGTAAAGCCTATTGTGAGACAAGCTTTTTACTGGAGTGTCTTTGTTACTATAACACTATTCACTGTGAGTATGCAAAAGAATACCTCATTTGTAAATGGTTGCCATTCGTTCATAGAAAAATTAAATACACTACACATCATCAAAGAACTATATCTTTAGAAGAAGCATATAGTTTTGTGTTTTTCTATATATATTGCACCCAAGTCAATAATTTAGATAAGTCAACTTTTAAAAGGTTTGGTTTACTATGGGATATTAGTATTCTCTTCATTTATTTGATATGCAAATACAAGACATTTATTGCTAAATTCTAGGTGCTATGAGAAAGTGACATTTTTAAATGACCCTTGCAATAAGCAGAGCATAAAGGAGATATTAGCCCTGCCATAGAGAGAAGAAAAATTAAGTGATCTGGCAAACAAAATTGTACTTCGAAATATTCATTATTTAAGATCCTTAAGTTCCAACATCTATTTTAATTATAATTACAGTTTCCATTTATCTATCAAGAATTGCACTGCTTACTATACATACTTTATCTTATATAATTATTATTATAAATATATAGAATAGACATTATTTGTACCTTATGGTGTTACAAAATGAAGCTCAGAGAAATTAAAATTCATATAACTCAGAAAAAGGAAGTGAGTTTACAACTGCAATCGATGGGTATCACAAGGTCATGGTTGTTATCCGTGCTTCCCCTACGGAACATAATTCATTGACTAGCTAGTCAGTGCAATTTTTAAAATAAGTTGTTTGGTAAATATTAAATTTTATAAAAAAAATATAAAATCAAGAATCCTAGAAGTATTGAGGGTGAAAATAAACTATTAATTTATAACATAAAAAAGAGAACATAAGTGTAAGAAAATTTTCATTAAACATTAAAGAAGAGACAGTAGACAAGGCATTTGGCAAATGACTGGCTTGTCTTCATCAAACACAGAAGCACAGATTCTTACACTTGCAGAACTTGAACTTTATCAACCATTCTTTCCCAGACATAGAAAAAAATATTCAAAATCCCTACGAGTATATATGTGTTGATGTTCCTCCCATTTCTGCAGTTTCCAACACACATATATACACACACATAGTAAGTGTAATCTTTCAATTTTAACTCCATTTCAGTAGCACAGAAAGCGTTTATCTCTCCCCCATCACTTGAGATCTTATTATTAACTTCAATTTATTTCTAATAGAGGAAGTTAGTCATGTCAAACAAGAAAAAAAACAAAACAGATTATTTAAATTGAAAATATTTCCCTCTCATTACTTACTTCTTGAAATATATAGTTTCCTATTTTACAAGAAAAAAAAAGTAAGAATACCTAGGAGTTTAAGATAGTACAGTGATATATTCTAAAATGAATTCCAATTGATATGATTCAACCTGGAACCTATTCAAGTTGAATTGTAGAGTATCAACATCAGTAAAAAATTATCCTGAAACATAAGCAATGCTACAGTTAAAGTTCAAGCAGTTTACAAACATGACTTTTAAAAACTATGTTTTCAGGATCTCACATTCAATCAAAAGCCATTAGCTTACAAAAGCCCTTCTTGTCTTTCTGAATGAGGGTGAGACTTTCCTATGCTGTAACCTGTTCAGTCAGTGATTTCATCATGGCTTCCCGAGACTACCTTATTTCTTATAGTCTCTTTTGGCAGGTCTGCTTGTAACTGAGTATTAACAGGTCTATAACACAACTGGGGTGTTGTCCTGTCACTGACATATCTATTGTTTTTGGCAGCACTACTGGTTAGATAATGCACCAACCTTACTCCATTTTAAGATTAAAAGCCATCTTGTTACATGACCAATCATGTTTTCTGTAATCCATGCCTTAACTATTTTCTGGAATTTGACATGTTGCATGCCATATACCCTTACCTCTTCCCTGATAAGATGTTCTGAAAAATAATTTTTAAATGTTCTGCCAGGTTCCCGAAATCTTGGAAACCCACTAGCTTTACAAATTTGGGGCTGATATGAATATTAGCCTTCTCCTACGTGCAGAGCTATTTTCTCAAACAGTGCTTTAGGGAGATAGCTCTGTCTGGCAGAACACAAATCTTGCTTAATTTGATCAAAGAATTTGGGTAATGGTCTTCACTCTCATTTGGTAGAATTAACAAATATAAATTCTATTACTCTTCAAATTAATCCAGGACTGTCCGGCTCATCACCCTTTTCGGACATAGCTGAAGTGGTAAATGCATAAAACTCTCGCTAGCTTCTCTCAAGCTTCAGCCTCTGAAATACAGAGGTTCTGGATAAATACCACCATATCCACTTTTTTTCCCATTCCCAGTGTTCCACTTCGCTAAAGGCAGTACTTCCTAAGAACTTAGTCATTATTTGGGAAGATACATTTTGATAAGCTCTCCAAACTTTTCTTTTTGTTTCATTAAATAATGTCACTATTTCTTCTTCGTATCAGAAAGATTCTGTATATGGGTCGCGATTTCTGGGTTAGAATATTTACCATTTAGAAGGAATAGCCCACTTATCTCTGTCCTCTACATATTTTATAAGAAATGTATTACCATTCCTATGAGTTCCTCTATAAATATTATACCACATTAGATTACAAACAAACCACCTGTCAGTTTTACCATACAATAGCTTGTTATTTATAAAGGCTTCAAATAAATTCCAACACTCTGAAAAGTAAGCATAGCTAAAATTTGGAACAAATTATTTTGTTTCTGGAATTTCTAATAGTTAACCCAGTAAGTACATTCAGATAAAATCTTGCTCCTTTGCAGCCTCTTGGGATGAACAACACTATGGACTGACCAATGCCCTCAGAGCTCCCAGGGACTCAACCACCAACCAAGGACTATACATGGTGGGACTGATTGTGCTGGCAGCATGTGTATAGTAGAGGATTGCAAAGTCGGTCATCAATGGGAGGAGAGGCCCTTGGCCCTGTGAAGGTTCTGTGCCCCAGTGTAGGGGAAGGCCAGGGCCAATAAGTGGGAGAGGGTAGGGTGGCAGACATGGGGAGGGGGAAGGTAGCAGGGGTTTGTTCTAGTTGTTTTTATTTGTTCATTAAAAATAAAAAAAAAAGAAAATGAGAAAAAAAGATATATGTATTGAAGGGGGTCTCTGGGAAAAGTTGGGTTACATAAGGGAAACAAGAATGTGATTTAATTCTATTTACTTAAAATATGTTTCTAAATGTTAACAAATTCAGATAAATTGAAATCATGTAACTTTTCTCATCATAATGCAATGAAAGTTAAAAAAATCTTGCTCTCTTTTGTTCTGTTTGTTTTATTTTGTCTTGTTTTGTTCTGTTTTCTTTTGCTTGTTTTTGTATGTGAGAGCAATGGCTACATGCCTCTGTGGCAAGTGATCTCTCTCTGTGCTGTACCCTTTTATTGTGAAATATTGTCTGATGAGGTTGATCAACCTGAACTTCAAATCACTCTGTAGCCCAAATCAGACTTGAATTTGTGATTCTCCTGACTTATCCTCCTGAGTAGCAGAGGTTGCAGGTCTACAATACCAGTCCCAGCTTTCTTCTATTTTGATTTAACTCAACTTGTTATGGCAATAAAAGTTAACTACAATAATAAGAACTAGATAATCTCATCAATATAGAAATATATAAATGTATATATAATATATACTAGTGGATATGGATGTCTAAATCTGTTTTGTAAAAGTTTAGAATTATTCAGAATAATAAATCTTCTTTTTTTTCAAATAAAATTAACTGCCCAAAACTGAAAGATAGGAATTTATTGCTATATGACCAAAGCTGAGATTTTAGCATTCCTATGAATTCTACCACAGTGATATATATTTCACATCACTTTCTAATAATTGGACTCTTTATAGAATATATTGTATAGAAAAATACCACTAGTTGACAGAGGCACAATGCTCACAAGATAAGAGCATCCATGGTTATATACAAAAGACTTGCTTAAAAGGGAATGAATGAATGAATAAGTAAATAAGTAAATAAGCAAATAAATAAATAAATAAATAAATAAAATGAAATAAATGAAACAAGCAATCCAGACAGTGTGTTTTAAGGATATGGGCATTAGTAGGATGACAGCTCTTGGATGGATAAGTCTACACTGAGGAGTATATGAAGAGAAAACGTCAGAATCACTGGGTTTCTAAAAGATGCTTTGTATGACATTTTCAAAGAATTTTAAAAAAATATTGCTAATTTCATTTTTGGAGTAGGAGCCAAAGTCATTAGGACAGTGTAGAAAAAGAAAAGAAAATACAAAACAAGCATATAACATCGAATAATGTCTTATAGTCTCAAAAAGCCACTGTTGCTATCACTGAGTTAGGTCTGCAGACACCTGCACACTTCTATAGTGAAGCTGTGTCCTTCATGAGTGCCCTTACCATGTGACACATGGCTATCACTTTTGCCTGGGAGAGATGATGTCACTAATGTGCTTGGTTCACAGTAGAAACTCTTATTCACCTGAAATACTTCAGGAAACAAGTATAGTATTCTACACTACTGTCTCAAGTGGTAAGCTTGAAAGAAGTGATTGAAAGGAAAAGAACAGAATGTTTTTAGAAATAAATCATTTTCTCTTAATATATTTTGATTTCTATTTCATAAAAAACTAAAACTAAGAAACTTGTAGCAAATCAGCTAACCTCTATTCTAAAATTTACTAAGAAATAGAATTCTGGCCCGGCGGTGGTGGCGCACACCTTTAATCCCAGCACTTGGGAGGCAGAGACAGGCGGATTTCTGAGTTCGAGGCCAGCCTGGTCTACAGAGTGAGTTCCAGGACAGCCATGGCTACAGAAAAACCCTGTCTTGAAAAACCAAAAAAAAAAAAAAAAAAATGTGCACCAGAAAAAGAAGTCTGGAAATTTTTCTACTATTTCAGATAGATAATGCTATAGTTAGAAATGTATTTTGTCAACTATCAAAAATACATACAACATAGTTTTTAAAGATTGATAGACACCTAAGAATGTAGCCCGCCAGACAGATAGATGTTGATAGAGATATACAGAAAACTTGCATATAGCATTTATCAACTAAAGAAGAAATACATACCCTAATATATGCTCGGATTCTCTGAAACACAGTCACTAAGAACTGTGCTTTTACCAGGGAATAAAAGCCACTGTGATTTGTGATACATCAAGATTTTTATAAGCATTAATATTGACAATTATATTTTCTTTGCTCTTTAACTTTATTCACAGGAGTATGTATTATGATATGGATTCTGTGGTAATTGATAATGTGTATAAATATTTGATAATATATAAGACATAGTGGTTTAGGCTCATAACGATTTTCGTACTCAGAAGGTTAATGCAGGAGATCAACCTCTGGTGCTGACCTGTACTATAGGAATTTTAAGGGTTCCTAAGGGACTCCCTGTCATGAAAGGGCTAATGAGGAGGAGTCAAGAAGAAGGAGGAAGAGAAGGGAAGAGAAGGGAGAGAGGGAGAGAAAGAGGGGAAAAGAGGGAGGGAAGGAGGGAGGGAGGGAGGAGGAAAGAAAGGAAGGGAGGAAGGAAGGAAGGAAGGAAGGAAGGAAGGAAGGAAGGAAGGAAGGAAGGAAGGAAGGAAGGAAAGAAGAAAAAAGGAAGGAAGAACAGAAAGAAGGAAGGATAGCACTATTTTGTGGAAAGAGACCAAGAACAAACAAAAAACCCCACTGTTACTTTCTTTTTAAATCAAACCATCTCAATATAATTTATTCCATCACATTCTATAATCCTGCTCTATCAAACACATTAACACCACTATTATATCTACTACATTATTATATTTTTTCATTTTCTACCTGATTTTCTTAACGACTATATCTGTCATATTTTTATTGAGCTGCATTGCTTAAAACCACCTCTCCAATTTGTTGAGGTCATATCATGGTCGTGCTGAGTTCTGATTTTGACATTCAAAGTTTTAATCAGGCTTTCCGATGAAAGAGAACTGTAAATTACGAAGTTCATAGACATTCCTATCATCCGAGTCAGTGATGAAAATAACAAATAGCCTATGCCTGTCAACTGACCTGTACATAATAAAATTTCTGTCCACCACTGTGACAAATAATAATTAATGACTTGGACGATTCTACCTATTTGGTTTCCAACAATGAGATCTATGGGGCTAACACAATATTTTAAATTTCTGAATGAATCAAGTTACTAATCTTGAAATCTCAATATTGAATATATAATTTCAGATGAAAATTATTGTCATGAATGGATGCTTCTTGGTAAAATGAGTTAACCATGGCAGCAATACAACATTAATTTTTGATCACTCTCTTGTTTCTCTTTTATCCTGAAGGCTCTTAAACCTTAATAAGTCAGCTTCATGCAGTATTTCTTTGACTATTCATTATTCAAATAATCATGTCACTATCTTTTGTGGTTGTAGTAAGTTATATTGTAGTTTGTAACAAGAAAAGTATAACTGTACATTTTAAGTACAAATGTATCTACTCGAAAATGAAATGATTTCGGGCGGTGGTGGCGCACGTCTTTAATCCCAGCACTTGGAAGGCAGAGGCAGGCGGATTTCTGAGTTCGAGGCCAGCCTGGTGTACAGAGTGAGTTCCAGGACAGCCAGGGCTACAAAGAGAAACCCTGTCTCCCTGTCTCGGAAAAAAAAAAAAGAAAAAAGAAAATGAAATGATTTCATTACACTTGTTGATTGTGTGGGTGGTTAATTTCACAAAGCCAATAATAATTTATTTTATCTTTTTTTCTTAAATAATCTATTTTTACTTCTCCTCATGACGGCCTGGAAGTAGCTTGGTATAAATAACCATTGGCTTATATTTTTAATTTAAATATTTATTTTTTAATTTAAATATAATTATATAGTTTATTCATTTCTCTTCCTCCTTCAAATGTTTCCTGTGCACTATCCTTTGATTTCTCTCCAATTCATAAACTCTACTTTCTTAATTGTGTGTATTTGTGTGTTTGCCTGTGTACACTCTAAATATATAAACATACGCATTTATTAATTGTATGTTCATAATGTCTAGGCTAACCACTTTGGATTCTATATCTAGTATATGAGTATATATTTCACTCTTCAATGAAATAGATCCTTGCAACAATTAAAAACCATTAAAGAAATAACACAACAAATCAAAATGCAGGGAGTAAGTGAAATGTGTCAAATTTAAAAATTTTTTTAAATGAGTATGTTGAATTTTCAAAACAATTTTTGAAAAAAAAATGATAAATCAAAAGTAGTAACATGAAGTTAACTAATATCCACCTGATTTTAAAATTCTGTATTAGGATCATCCTTGGATAATCTTAAATGAATATATATGAGAAACTGTGTTGTAATTCAGCTAGTGTGGAAAGTATTGTTCCCTTAGGACAACTTTTCAATGTTTTATTTATTTTTAATTTTACAGTTTTAATTAAAATAAAGTAGCTTCACTTTCCCTCAGTCTTTCCTCCTACCAGAGCCTCCTGGCCTCCCAAACTCCTTCCATGTCCATACTGTAGGTGAATAGCCTCCTTTTCTTTGATATTACTGTTGGTTGCACGTGTATGTATGAGTGTGCATATATATATATATATATATATATATATATGATTTCAAGGCTCGCCACTGTGCATTTGACAAACAATAATTGGGCCCATTCCTGGAAGAAACATCTCTAGAAAACAAAGAAATTGGGTAAGAATCACAGATAATAAAAGTTGTTTTCTTGCATATTTGCCAACAGTTAAAAGGCATGTTACCAGAAATTTTTATTCAAATCACTTCATTGATTTTTTTGCAACTTAATAAAGAAAAATACAAAATCAATATAGTATAATATGCATTGTATAATTAGAATTAATTTTAATTTTGGAAATAGTATATTTGTGTGACTGATGTAAAAATTTTCTATACCAAAGATCAAATTTATCCAGTTCATAATCTTTTATGATCATTTTCATGTTTTACAAGAACCTCATTACCTTTATTATTATGATCTAAAATGAGTCAGAGATGATTTGTTACATTTTTATTATAATGTCTGATTTCATCTAGCTAAAACTAGCTTGAAGATCGTTGTTATACTTATTTTTTGTATGTGCATATGCCTGATCAAGATGTTTTTATAAACCTCACACATTGTTTAACTTCAATAATGAAAAACTGCTTTTCTTTTAAAACTATGGAATATAATTATCTTTTCTAACCTTTAAATTGGATTTAAATAAATATCTATTTCTCTGTATAACCACAACTAAAATAAAGATAATTTAATGTATATGGAAATTCATAATGTTAAGAATAATTTTATTGACATTATTTTGGTTTTTTTTTTTTTTAAAGGCAACTGATTTTACGGAAGCTGAAAGAACTTTCATTTTCTGCTAAAAAGTAATAAAATGATTCCACAACGAAATAAATTAAATTCAATTTATTTGTTCAAAGCATTAGTTAAAGTATGTTCAAAATATGTACACGACTTAAAATATAATGAAGTAAAATATAGAAATTATATGTTATCGAAAAGTAAGAGGCTTGCTATATACGCGACACTAACCAGCCTCATTCACAGACTTGACTGATGGACCAATGGAGTCGGCAGGAAGGCATTCATGAGACAATTAAGCCTTCAGAATCAGTACTCAGAGTTTTGCAAGACTATTACTCAATCTTGATGCTCACACCAGATTCTCAAAAGGCACTGGAAACAGCACGCAACAGAGGCGTCACAACGGAGAGTGCTTTGTCACATCACCTCAGTGTGGCCTAGAAATTCATTAAGCAAAGGGATATTGCTTGTATTTTCCATTGGAAAGCAAGCAAGGAGCCAGTGTTTCCATTTCCCATCACCAAAACCCCATCTACAGATCCCACCTAGCCCACCACTGCTGTTTGTTTTGTTTGTAAGCCTGTACATCTACAGAAGTGTACTTTTATTCCTTTCTCTCCTTTCCTCTGTTTTGCTCTCATTTTTCACGTTCTTAAGGAACTGGTAGCTTTGTCTTAATCTGAGTATTTCCAATCTTTGCTTTAATATTATAACTGAATTTTTTTTACTATATACAATTGTTTTGAACCTTCAGTTGATTTTGGTATTAACATGCCTGTGCAGATTATTGTGTTAAAAATATAATCCCACAAAACACCTTGAAAATGTATTGAGAAAAACCAATCTGAACAAATGCACTGATTATTGACATCTGCTGAATTTCTTCCTTTCTATGTTTAAACCATTTGGTTTATTTCACCACACTTTGACTTTCTGTGCATAAGAATAAGAACTTAACTTCTATTATCTACTGTTTCTACGCACTCCTGATTTTATAGTGTTGAATCATTCCTTTGTTTTTCTCTGCAATACTTCGGCTCCAGGAAGCACATGAAATTTGAACTTTGTACTTCCCTACTGATTTTGAGTCTACCTGTTCTTACCTACTCCTTATTAAGTACTACTCTTTTCGACTATTTGGGTATTGAATGTTATCCCAAATTGGAAATTTACCGATTGGTGTCTGGTCTAGTAAAGGTTGTTTTGTGCTTATTTTTCTTTCTTCTGAACATTGTATAGTAGGCTCAATCCTGAATAAACTGCATTGAGAAGTTTAAACCTTCGCATCATTGTTTCATGTAGTAAAACAATTTTAATGCTTCTTAGGTTGCTTAAGTGGCTGAAGCCACAGTACAGTGATTGTTCGCCCACTGAGAGTTATATGTGATGTTTCCTGTTTGTCATTCCTTGGAAATAAAAAAAGTCTTCATTTATCAGTTCCTGAGGGAATTTTAAGAAGATAGACAACTGAGATTTAGAGAGCTATGCATGCCCCATACTCCGAAAGATTGTTTTTATCTTCCAGAATATATTTTGCTTGTTCTGAAACATCGACACATAGTGACAGCTCAGTCCTCATCTATAACAACAGTAATAGTGGAAATGTTTAATCACCTCATGGAGAATTCAAGCTTCACCTTTTAAAAATTATTTATTTTCTATGAGAACACTGTAGCTGTCTTCAGACACACCGGAAAGGGCATCAGATCCCAGTACAGATGGTTGTGAGCCACCGTGTGGGTGGTGGGAATTGACGTCAGTACCTTTCGAAGAACAGTCAGTGCTCTTAATCACTGAGCCATCTTTGCAACCCTATGTTTCAATTTTAAAGTCAAGTATGATTTCTCTTTAAATTCTATCTTCCATGTCTCTCTTCCACACATTTTATACAAGTTGGACAGTTCAGCTCTGTCCACTAACTTTCTACTTGTTGGTACATATTAGTTCCTATGATTATTTGTTCAAAGTAAGAAGATGATTTTTTTTTCAAATTCGTACTTTTTTATTGGATATTTTCTTTATTTACATTTCAAATGTTATCCCCTTTCCCAGTTTCCCTCCCTCCCAGAAACACCCTATCACCTCCTCCCTTCCCCTGTTTCTATGATGATGTTCCTCTACCTACTGACCCACTCCCACCTCCCCGCCCTTGATTCCCTCACACTGGGGCATCTATCAAGAGGACCAAGGACCTCCCCTTCCATGGGTGTATGACAAGGCCATCCTCTACTACATATGTAGCTGGAGCCATGTGTATTCCTTCGTTGATTGCTTAGTCCCTGGGAGTTCTGGCGGGGTAGGTGTCTGGTGGCTTGATATTGTTGTGCTTCCCATGGGGTTGCAAACCCCTTCAACTCCTTCAGTCCCTTCCCTAACTTCTCTATTAGGGACCTCGTGCTCTGTTCAATGGTTGGCTGCTAACGTCTGCCTCTTTCTTTGTAAGGCTCTGGAAGGGCCTCTCAGGAGACAGCCATATCAGGCTCCTTTCAGCACGCACTTCTTGACATCCACAGTAGTGTTTGGGTTTGATAACTGTATATGGGATGAATCGCCAGGTGGGACAGTCTCTGGGTGGCCTTTCCTTTAGTCTCTGCTCTAGCATTTTGTCCTCCTTTTAAGAAGGGCCAAAGCACCCACACTTTGGTCTAACTTCTTACTGAGCTGCATGTGGTCTGTGAATTTTATCCTGGTTATTTGGAACTTTGGGGCTAACGTCCACTTATAAGTGAGTGTATAAAATTTTTTCTTTTGAGGTTGGTTACCTCACTAGGGATGATATTTTCTAGTTCTATTCACTTGCCTAAAAATGTCATGAACTCATCACTTTTAATAGCTGAGTAGTACTCCACTGTGTAAATGTGGAGTTTTCTGAGGAACCACCAAGCTGATTTCCAGAGGGGTTGTACCACCTTGCATTCACACCAGCAGTTGAAGAGTATTCCTCTTGCTCCACATCCTTCCCAGCATCTGCTGTCACCTGAGTTTTTTTAATCCTAGCCATTCTGACTGGTGTGAGGTGGAATCTCAGGGTTGTTTTGATTTGCATTTCCCTGATGACTAAGGATGTTGAACATTTCTTTAGGTGTTTCTTGGCCGTTCTGTATTCGTCAGTTGAAAATTCGTTGTTTAGCTCTGTATTCCATTTTTAATAGGGTTATTCTGAGCTCTTTGTATGAAGCCACCACAATTACACTTATACCGAAACTACACAAAGACCAAACGAAGAAGAGAACTTCAGGCCAATCTCCCTTAGGAACACTGATGCAAAAATACTCAATAAAATTCTTGCCAACAGAATACAAGGAGATGAATTTATATCACATGTTAGATCTCTCCTACTGACTTGATGCCTCAAATTTCTCCATTCTCAAAGAATGAATTTCAATGTTATTAATTTGAGTCTTTTAATTAACATGCTGCTCTTCTCTCTTGACACAGCACTGTTAAATGAGAATAAAGCTCCCGCCCATGCCCTTCGACAGAACAAGCACGCAGCAGCTGGTCCCCCACCTGCTCGCCATTACTTCATACATCACACTTCACTCCTTGTCTGCTTCCTGTTTTCCAAGCCACATCAGTTTTACTTCGGTAAGGACTGTCCATGGAGATTTTCCTACTTTAACGTGTTCAGTTGTCAGTAATATAACAAGCTTCTGGATGATACAATCAATTGTTTCCACATAAATAGGTCTTCTATGACCAGGATTTCATTCTATATCACCGGAATATTACTACAGTAGTTAATTTAATGGTGTCATGCCTACTAATCAGCTGGGCAGCAATTAGCATGTAGGGCTTTACTTCATATTTCTACATCTGACAGCAAAAGTAATAATAGTGTGAGAAGCCATTTTCAGCACACACAGCAGTCTTGATTCTTCCCCGAAATGTGCGAGAAGGTCCTTCACACTCTATTTGTCCCTTGGGCTTTAAAGTTTTCATTTTGTTGGCTAGAAGACAGATAAAGAGAATTATGGACGTAACTGAGCCTGCACTCTGCTAATCTCCAACTTGAACTCTTTCAAGGGTTACAAAATATGATTCAAGTATTTCACAAGCCATTATAACCTGAGCTAGACTTTGTCATCTGGTATATGTGCCATCATGGGTGGATTTGGTGCTGACATTTTTCTATCTCTGATCTTAACTGTATAAATATTTGTTTACAGTGACTATCATCATAGCACACAGGTATAGTTCTCCTCTGATGCACAGATAGAATAGGAACAGACTCCAACTTTGAGGGAGCAAGGAGGTAAAATCCCAGTGAAACAAGATTGTGTGTTCTTTCCCATACACACAAAAGCAAAATCTAGAAAACACACATACACACAAATGCATACACACACACACACACACACACACACACACACACACACAGGGAGAGAGACTGGGAGAGATACAGAGACAGAGACAGAGAGAGAGGTAATTTTGATTACATACACTTTACATTTACAGCCATGTATATGAGTTTATACTTGTCAATTCATTCCCTAATATATGATACATGTTGCAACCTTTCATTATTAAATTTAAATTGATTTAAAAAATCTCTATACTTAGCATCCTCCTACTGCTATTCTCTGTAAAACTGCCTTAAGACAAGAGAGAGTTTAAATAGTATTTTAGAAATATATTGTCAGATGAGTTAATATTATTGAAAATAGATGATCATTTCTTCAAAATCAGAATAAATTGGCACAAGAATTACTGTTTTTCAGGATGTTTTTGCCAATATATCATAAAAATCTGTAATTTTGATTAGAATTGTTCACTCCAAATAGTCAACTCTCAGGAACGATTGCCACATAGGCAGTGTGTGCTGGGAAGAGGGGTTTCAAGGTTATTTATCACAGAGAAAGAACTAG